>JBBPBX010078875.1:2154-13042 GCA_038048925.1 Garcialebias charrua
GAGAGAGAGAGAGAGAGAGAGAGAGAGAGAGAGAGCCATTTGGATATTTTAAATAAACGGCACTCTTTACAATAAATAAACTATACAAACAATAAAAAAAATCTTAATAAATACAATAACATTCAGAACCAGAACAATAATCAGCAACAGACTGTTTACAATCTAACTACCGGTAAACAAGTTTAAAGAGGAACTTACCCCTAAATTAACTTTTTTAAAATCTGATAAACTCTCTAGAATGTGTGTAAAATGTATAGCACTATGTCTGTGTTGATTTTCATGTTTATGTGCGTATTTGTTTAAATCTGCAATATTTGGTCCAAAAATGTGTTTACACTAATCCTATGGGTTGAACTGTGGTACTGCAGCCTAATTTTCTTATTGGTGAATGACTAGGGATGGGAATTGATAAGAATTTGGCAATTCCAATTCCTTTATCGATATAATTTAACGATTCAATTCCTTATCAATTCTGTTATCAATTCTCATTGGGTTAGGCAATAAAATATAGTAAACCATTTGTGTGCATGAAGTATTTAATGCTCTTTCACCAGAACAAAAATAGAACTTGTATGAAAAAAGAATTCCTAATTAACATTAACACATCAACAAAAAACTGGTGATATGCTTCTATAAAGTTGGACTTCTCCATCCACTCTCTGAGCTATGGAGATGGGGTGCTGCTGCTGCACAGACAGAAACTTGCTGTCCTCTTCCTCAAAAAGTTATTCTAGGGCTGTCGTTTTTTTTGCTTCTTTATGGGAAGCGTCTGAAATTATTGACATAACCACAAGTTGTTATTCACAACTTTCAATTTTAAAGACCGTGTAAAGTGAATTTCAATATTTTCTTAAATAAACATTATAAATGTCATAATTGTAATGTTGTAAATGAGTAAAAAGTCTCAAAATTGTAGCTCAATTAATTTTGGAGTTATAGATGAAACTGTGTATAAAGATATGTCTTTTTCAGGATTTTTTAGGCGTGGTTTAAACGGGACCGCGTTTCGTCACGCGGTCCTCATTAGTATAGCCCCACCCCCTGCAGCTCCAGCCGTATAAATTCGCCTCGGTGGAGCCGTTCACTCGCGAATCGCAGATAGCATCAGATAGCAATAGCATAGATATTTTGTTCATTGTTAGCTAGCTAATCAATTATGCCTCGTTCGTGCATCTTCCCTGGATGTCGCAATGGTCAGGGCACCCGTACAAATAATAACATGTTTTTATACCGCGTGGTTTTATACCGAGTATCTGTAGTGCCTGGATAGGTCAATGGATAAAGCGCTTGCCTTCCGTCCCAAACTCCACGGGTTCAATTCCCGCATGGTACAACTCTTTTTTTTTATCATTCCAGATTAAAAACACACAAGAAAACTATTTACAAAAACAGCGTAACTCTTGGAAAAAGTAACTGCTGTTACAGAATTCAGATAAAAACAGAGCAGGTTTACTGGCTCTGCTGTCTGCCTCTCCACTGTGGGACACGAGCAGGACACGAGCGCAGCTGCGCTGAAACCACGCCCACGCACTGACACGCCCCCAGCGTTCCAGGGCAAGGCAAAATCATGTTTTTTCATGATTTTTGAGACTTAATTTTATAAGGTAAACAATGTTTTTAATCAGTCAGATTTATATGGGTGATTAATAACACATATTTATGCCATGTGACAAACTAAAAACACACATTTAATTTCACTTTACACGGTCTTTAAAATAGTGTAATAATCCATGCAATTTATCATCTTTCATTACAAAAAACAAAACTTACATAGTTATAATTTTCTTCCTCCCTCTGTGTCTCTGATGTTGTTACTGCCTGAGTGTTTTCTGCCACCGCTGCTGCCCTGTGCCTGTCCCAGATATTATTCTCATCAACCATCATGGCAATCCTCATCAACTAAATGTTATTACAGGAGAGGGAGATTACTGTATTTATAAAATACAGTGGAAGCAGTACAGCAAAAAAGTAACAAGTGACGTTAAAGGTTCAGTATGTAATTTCTGGAACACGCTGGAACTTGGGAAAATTTTGAACAGAGACACGTTTCTGGTTCCTCCCCCTCAGAGCCATATATGGCTCTGCTCCCCCTTGCTCTGCTGAAATTCAAATTCAAGCTCTGTTTTTATTGGCTGATACAAATTCAAGCTCTGTTTTTATTGGCTGGTTAACGGCGGGTCACTGTGGCTTTTTAGAAATGCTTTTAGAGAAGCAAGGGGACAATAGTTTTTTTCAGAGATTACTTGTTTAAAATCAGTATGTCAGGAGGTAGTGACAGAGTGAAGAAATATGTTAAAAAATTATAGTTAGAAAAGTTACATACAGCTCCTTTAACGTTATCTGCTACAACATTTAAAACAGAGGAGGATGCGTTGTTATCTCCACTTCCATCACCACCATGCAGCGTGTTAAAGACGGTACATTTGTTCAAACTAACCGCATGCTGAGTGGTCAAATGCTTCATGTTTAGGCATGTAACGAGATCTCGTTGTACGAGATCTCGCGATATTAAACTCCCGCGATATCTCTCGTTGAGAGGTAACGTTGTCTCGCGAGACGCTAATGCTAGCGCTAGCAGAGCCCCTAGCAAGTCAGCGTCACGGACAGCATGGCTTCGCCGGATGAAGTTGCTATAGAAGACGCCCCAACTACTGATGGAGGGTCCCGGTGCCGCAGACGCCTCTACATTGATGGAGGGTCCCGGTGCCGCAGACGCCTCTACATTGATGGAGGGTCCCGGCGCTGCCGACGCTGCCCCGAATGTAAAGACACACGCGTAAACACCGGTGTGACCGGTGTTGCCAGATAGAGTCCCACCCACCCAAAGCACTCTTTACCCGCAAAAGTCAGAAGGAAAATCGCGGTGAACCGCCCAATCTGGCAACACTGGTGAGTGACGGCTGCAGATTCGAGAGGGTACTTGGCAGATTCAGTGCTGATGCGGATATTTATGTTCAATTTTTGGAAAGTCCTGCGTGAATATCTATTTTTTTTAAACAAAGTTGAACGTTCTAAGGTCTAAGGAGATTCAATCAGTAAAATGAAGACATCAGTTGGGTTTGTAATACATGTTAAAACAGAATAAAAGCCTTTTTGCGGCATAAAACCGATCTTTGAAGTTTTCTTGAACTAATGTTAAAATCTCGTCTCGTTCTCGCGAGATCTGTGATTTGTCTCGTCTCGTCTCGTGAGTTTTGTGTATCGTTACACCCCTATGTTAGAAGTATTTCCGCCCTTTATAGTAATCGACGCGTTGCATGTGTTGCAAGTAGCCCTGGTTTCTTCTTTTTTTGTGAAGTAAAGCCACACGCTTGACCGCTTCCCCC
The DNA here is from genome assembly GCA_038048925.1 of Garcialebias charrua. NCBI lineage: Eukaryota > Metazoa > Chordata > Actinopteri > Cyprinodontiformes > Rivulidae > Garcialebias > Garcialebias charrua. Next base: position 5,481 of record JBBPBX010078875.1, read on the forward strand.
ACGATGCCATGTTGAATACCAAATACGGCGCATGTCTGTGATGTCATCACGTAAATGCGTCACCACGACGAGTCAGAAGAACGGATAAACTGAATCGTTAAGACAAGTAGCCTACAATTCCAGGGAATTGAACTCCTAAGAACCGGTTCTTTAAAAGAACCGGTTCTCAATTCCCATCCCTATCAACGACTGTTCACTCACGTGTCTTGAACACTCTGTTGTCACAGCCTCTGCTTGGTTAGTATAAAAGGTTCAAGCAGAGCCACTCCCCTGCAGAGATCGTTCTCTGCACTTTTCCTTTCTGTCCGCGTGCTTGCCACTCACTCTCTCGCGGTGCGTTCACTGACAGTCTGTACCATACATGCACAAGCACCGCTGATCGATATCATTTTCAGATTAGCAACTTATTTATTTTAAGAATACTTTTTACTTCATCAAAATCTATTAATTGAACTCCAGCGTTCTAAAACTATTTGGTTGTATTTGTTTTCTCACTCTGCGATGGACTATCGATACATGAATGCCAAGATGGTGCAGAGGCAGGGAGCTTGGGACCTGAAAGACCCGGGTTCGATCCCCGGTCACTGCATACCTTGTGGTATTCATTTCATTAATTTTTTTAAGCCTTTTGTTTCGGATAGATCGGGTGAGAATAGATAAATATTAGGGGTGTAACGGTACGCTAAAATCACATTTCGGTTTGGTTCAACTACAAGGAGGGCTCGGTTCGGTTTATTTTCGGTACAAAAAAAAAGACAAAATAAAGACTTACAAAATGTTTATTTTGAAAATATGCCAAAAATACATTTGTACTGTATTGTATTGTAGTAATAAATAAAAGTGACCCATTTGGATGATATTTTAAATAAACAGCACTCTACAATAAATAAACTACTGTATATTAACAATAATAAAAATCTTAATAAATACAATAACAGTCAGAACCAGAACAATAAGCAGCAACAGACTGTTTATGATCTAACTAATCAAGTTTTTGTCCAGTAGCAGCAGTGTGGCTGTATTTGTCCTCATTACTGTACTCACAACCTCTTGGACCTGCTCCTCCAAGTGGGACAGGTCCTGGAACAGTTCAGAGTTCAGTTCAGTCATCACACACTTCTTAGCTGCAGCAGGTGATCTCTGGTGGATGTCTGTCCCTGAAGTGGAAGAGAGATGCTACCTCTGTCCAACACTGGAAATAAAACACAGAGGTAAAAAATATAAGTTAATAAGATTATGATTTTAAATAATAATAAATAAATTATAAATAATAATTATAATATAAAAGCTGTTGTAGCGCAGTTTCAGTAACAGCTGCTTTTCTTCGTTCACATTCGGGTGACGTCGTTTCCAGCGCGTTCACGTTAGATGTGTTGCTGCAGATCCAGTCTTGTGAAAACACGTCCACACAGCTTTGGATGTGCGCTCGTCAAGAAAGCCATTACGTTCCCAAACAGGAGACAGTAAACGACATGCTAACAGCTAAATGCTGCGCGTGCTGCGCGATAATAGCTCTGTGCTGAAACGCGCCCAGGAAATTTAGTTCCGCGGTGCATATATTCCCCCCGTTAATAACGTTCAATGAGTGAAAAAATAACAAACGGTACGCAGGTGGACCGAACCGAACAAGCTGTATCGAAACGGTTCGGTACACCCACTTGTACCGTTACATGCCTAATATATACACATTTATATAAAGGCATTTTTAATTACAAAATCAGCTCCCTGCTAGTGCTCTCGGACACGCCTACTGCTCCGCTGCAGAGCGAAGACATGAGACGCTGCAGGCGGAAGCTTCTCCTGCAAGCTGTGGCCTGCACACAGGTGCTAAATAATTTAAAATAATTTATTTTAAATAAAAATTCCCATGCCGATCATGCGTCTCATCCATCAATCAGCCAATTGTGTGTCATGTCCAATCTTATTTTGAAAAACCGCGAAACAGCGAGTTCGCGAAAAACAAACTGCGAAGTACAGGTAGTCCCCGATTTACGAGCGAGTTCCGTTACAACGAGGCGCTCGTAAACCGGAAATCTCGTAATTTGGAACGGCCGCCATTTCACTCGTAAAACCGGAAATCCGCTCGTAAATTGGAACGGTTTTCGCTAGCGCACCTAAAAACACTCTATTTTCATCTAAAAACTACTTTTGAGTGCATAAAAATGATCGGAAACGTGTGTTTATATGCTTAACTTGCTAACTGAAGTGAAAAAACACATGAAAACTCAGTATTTTTTTCGTTTTTTCCAAAAATGTGCAGCTCGTAAGTCTGGAACCTCGCAGATCAGAGCGCTCGTAAATCGGGGACTACCTGTAGTACCATTATATACTGTATACTACTGTATATATGGTAAAGGTTATGTGATGAAACACATCAATTTTGCAACAACTAATTTTCACTCAGACATGATGGCAAATCAAAGAGCATCTCTCTTTTGAAAGCTCTCATTGATACAGCACTCAGCTGTCTCTAGTCTGTATGAGTTACCAAAATAGAAACGAAGCTTCTCTTATGATTTTGCAATGCTGTGGCCAACATGTTATAATGGCTATAACTTGAAAAACTCGGGTTCAGACAACATGCAGCCTATAGTGATCAGATTTGTCCAGTTGCTGAGTGGCTTGCCTGAAAATCTGGAGATTGGGAACACAATTTATCAAACATTAGCAAACCAATTATAGCTGTTTATGAAATTAGGTTGTCAGATGAGTCAACGTTGCAGCAGAATTGACAGTGAGCAGCTGCAGCCAGGGAAAAGATGAAGAAAAATATGGACTCACATGCTAATATCTTGCAAATTCACACATAATAAATGAGACATAAGTGTTAAAGCTTTTTTCTGAGTAACTTTGAAGCTTGAATAAACTGAAGTGTGAGAACTTTGATCTTCAGAGAATAGTACGGAATAAGTGACTAAATGGTGGATTTTAAGATTTGTAAATAAAAATACACGATGGATCAAAACTTGGTTGTTCAGACTGACATGTTTGGGGGGGGGGGGCTTTGATTTTTTGTTTTAAAGTGCCAGAAAAGGATTATTATTTTTACGTCTATTAGAAGTTACAAAATTTAGAAATTCAAAATAAATAAAAAACAATTTACCGTAATGAAACAGAAAAACATTGTATTTCATGTGAAATTGTATGTTAAGGTTAAAACATTCAGAACACAAGCTAAAATTAGCAAAAACAAAAGCCAAAAGCTAAACAAAACAGTACATAGAAACCATAATTAGCTTGACGATAGCAAAAGCTAAAGTTAGCTAATCAGTCGATAAAAGTGAAAACCACCAATGGAAGCTGAAATATAAAATGATGAAAGACATGGCTAAAAACTAAAAACAGAAGAACAGTTGCTGAAAGCTAAAATGATCAAAACAGTCGCTAAAAGCTAAAGTTGAACAGTCGAGTCGCAGGGCAGCACGAGGCCAAGACCCCACTTCCAGCTCTTCTGGGAAGACCTCAAGGTGTTCCCAGGCCAGCCAAGGGACATAGACTGTCCAGTGTGTCTTACGTCTTCCCCGTAGTCTCCTCCTAGTTGGACATACTCACAACCCCTATCTAGGGAGGTGTCCAGAGAGCATCCTTACCTAAACCACCTCACCTGGCTCCTCTCGATGTGGAGGAGCAGCGGCTCTACTCAGAGTCTCTCTCAGATAACTGAACTTCTCACCCTGTCTCTAATGGAGAGTCCAGCTACTCTGCAGAAGAAACTCACTGTGACCACCTTTACCCAGAGTTCATGACCATAGCTGAAGGTAGGAACATAGACTAACCGGTAAACAGAGCTTTAGCTTAGCTCCCTCTTCACCACAACAGACTGGCACAGAGTCCACAATACTGTACTGTGGAAGTTGCATCGATGTGTATGTAGCTCTCACTTCACTCTCTAAAGTTCATGCTCATTAATCCAGGTATGAATCCAACAATGTTCAGTCAGATCATCTGGACGGTTTATTTTGTTGCTGAGACGTTTCATCCTTCATCCGAAGGACTTCTTCAGTCTGAGGAGCCTGCCAAACCAAACTGAATCCCACCAACAGCTCACCTCCAGAGTGGAAAGCAACAGTTTGCTGGTAATATAAGATGGCCTCCAGGGCCCGCCCTCTGCCCCGTCAACTCAGCAGAAGTCAACTAGAAGTCCTTCGGATGAAACGTCTCAGCAACAAAAGAAACCGTTCAGATGACCTGACTGAACATTGTATTTTGTATGCTATTGTTTATGGGATTGTTTTGTATTGTATTTTTTTTTAATGAACACATTTTATAAATAAAATAAAAAAATAAAAAAATAAAATAAATACAGGTGGTCCCCGAGTTACGACGCAGTTCCGTTCCTACGCCCGTTCGTAACTCGAAAATCGACGTAAGTTGGAAAATACGTCCAAACGGCACCTCATACGTACAGTACTTTATTTTACCAAGCACTTAGCCTATCCTAACACATTACCCTACATAATTATCAAAAAACACATACATTCTGAGCCATAATGAAGGGAAAAAAGAGTTAATAGCCTACTGGTATGCTGGTGAAGCCGTTCCTCCGCCTGTTAGCATGATAGCTCGGTGTCCCTCCAACATCTGAGGCTGCCTGTAGTTCACGTGGTCCAGACTGTTTACAGCTAGGTCTGTTAGCTCTAGCTCCTCCAGTCCAGCTCTGCCGTTTCTGCCGTCTGGTGTCAAAAACCGCCCTACTAACCTCCTCTGCTCCGGTCTGCGTGTCCAAACAATGCAATGAGGTCTCCTGGTAATTTTCCACTGACTGCGTCAAGCTACTCTCCCTACTCTCCCCCCTCCCTCCTGTAAACCTCCTGTAAATTTCTGCTGTCCTCCGGTGAGTTTCGGTTCGGGACTGTATTTTCTGGTGTAAAGGCGCATAAACCGCGTAACTCGAACAATGTTTTTCAATGGGAGGGCGTTCGTAACCGCGAAACGTCGTAAGTCGAGGCCGTCGTAAGTCCAGGACTACCTGTACCTGGATTATTAAGCATGAACTTTGGTGTTTTGAACCACTTTGGCAGGGTCTGCGTTGAGGGAGTTGAGGAGCAGAGGGCGGGCCCCGAAGGCCATCTTTTCACCAACAAACTGTTTTTCCCACTCTGGAGGTGAGTTTGTGGGATTCAGTTTTGTTTGGTGGGCTCCTCATACTGAAGAAGTCCTTCGGATGAAGGATGAAATATCTCAGCAACAACAACAAAAACTGTTGAGATGTCCTGACTGAACATTGTTGGATCTCACTTCATCCTTCCTTATGCTGGTGAAGATTCTCAGTCGTCCAGGACATGATAAAATCAACAAAAAAAGGCGTTCAATACAAGATCAACTGGACTTTATTAGTTACAGAAGACGTTTCGACCTCTATCCAGAGGGCTTTATCAATTCAAATGGTAAATGGTAAATGGAGCTTATTTATATAGCGCTTTCTAGCCCCCTGTGAGGAGCCCCAAAGCGCTTTACAATACCAGCCATCCACCCATTCATTCACACATTCATACACCGGTAGTGGTAGCCTGCCTTGCAAGGCGCCATCCAGACCTACCGGGAGCAACTCGGGGTTAAGTGTCTTGCCCAGGGACACAACGACACATGGTGGGCGGATGCGGGATTCGAACCTCCAACCTTCCGATCGTGGGTCGACTGCCATTACCACAGACTGTGTGCGTGTGGAGTTATAAAGGCTGAAATACACCTGAGCGTCCTCAGGTACGCCACTCTACGCGCGCATTTTGTGCGCATGTGTTTTGCTGCTATACTTCAGAAACTATCAGCTTTCAAACGCTCGCGTTCTCCTTGTTGTAATATGAGCAGCTGCGCACGGAGGGGACTCAACTGAGCTCGCTGATTGGTCACTTGCTGACACGCCTACTGAAATGATTGACAGCTTTCACTCAGCTCATGTAGCTCGCTGAAGACCGCGGCGGTGTTCTGATACGGTGTTTCTACTATATATGTTATAAAAAGTTCTCTCAGAAATAAAAATAATAACAGGGAGCACTTTTCCTGCAGCACACAGCCCACCAGGGATATTTAAAACATCGCGCACCCAGGTAGGACCTGAATTCATTCATTTCAATCATGGAGTGAACGGAGGAAGAAGTGATTACTTGACTTTAGGCAAAAAAACAAAAGAAAAGGCCCGATCAGCGATAAAGAAGGGGAATTTATTTCATTTGTGTAACATACAAAACAGTCCGGCGCCGGGGAAGTTTATGGTCAGACACCGCGCATCGCGCACGCGGACGTAAAAAAAAAGCTTTGCGCGTATGTGCCCTGAGGGGCTACGCGGGGCTACGCTTTTGCCTTGACGTACGTACGTTGCGTATAGGCGTATTGTGAGAATGCTCAAGTGTATCTCGGCCTTTAGTCTTAGGAGTCACGCACCAACATATGTAAATTGCAAGCTGAGGTAACACATACATGTAAATTGACAGATCACACCTTAACAGTAGGGGGTTCCCTTGAGGTCTCTGACAGAAGACACACAACTGTATGTAAATTGACAAAAAACACCTCACAACCCAACAACAGAGGTTTCTCAAAAAACTTTGCTAGTCTAATTCACAGACAAGACACCTCTGCTCCCATCTGGTGTAAAACATTTGGGAATCAGCCCCAAAACTGAGTTATAAGTCTTGGAAAGTTGAAATCTCAGACCTCCTCCTCTGTTAGAGAAGGTTTTTCTCTCTTAACATAAACAGCTTCCTTCACACCCCTCTCAAGCCATCTGTGCTCTCGGTCCACAATTTGCCCACACGCACACAGTCTGTGCATTGAATTGATAAAGCCCTCTGGATAGAGGTCGAAACGTCTTCTGTAACAAATAAAGTCCAGTTGATCTTGTATTGAACGCCTTTTTTGATTTAATCCTTCCTTCACTCATACCCCCGAGATACTTCGGGTGTTAGGGTTAAATCAGTAAAAATGTAATAAGTTAAAAATGAAGCTAGTATGCCCGAGCACAAAGCTTTTCAAGAATTTGAGGAAATTCATTATAAATAATACAAACAGTGTAAAACTAACAAATGCAAAAAGACATAGCTGTAAAGTCCTGAACATGCTGCATATTTTGATACATGGCTGGAAAAACTGAAAGCACGCTGAAGTACTTTGTCAAAAAGTGTGGAAAAGCTACAAACAGGTAAACATTCATGTGAATGAAGCCCAAACTTTATTTGATCTGTTTCTACTCACAGTCCAACAAAAAAAACTCAAAATTAAAATGATTTAAAATAAGAAAAAGACATGATCCTTGTTGAACCATTTCTACATTATGTCATGAAAGAAGTCTGTGATTTGTATGACTTATTCTGTCCTGCAGAGAGGTTATATTGAACGTGGTGCAGTCACAGCTATCAAAGGCGAGCAGCTTGCCAGCGCCTCTGGACCATTTAAATTTAACATCTAACACATTTCTTCACCCTGTTACTTTTGGCAGACAACACCGACGCCCACCAGCAGCTTCTGAATTTGGGATTTTTTTGTTTTAGATTTAAGGAAGACTTATGTTCTGTGAGTTAAATACAGTTGATAAAGTGTGTGTGTGTGTGTGTGTGTGTGTGTGG
>JBBPBX010078876.1:0-16521 GCA_038048925.1 Garcialebias charrua
AAGACGTAACGCCGTCACCATACGTTTGGTTCTAAACTCCACAGATTTGATCTGAGGAGTACCAAAATCATTATGATCGATCATTACCCACCCCTTGAACAGGTGTTTATGCTAATTAGCAAATAGCCTCCATAGCGCCCCCTAGATTATTCAAACTGTTGTATCTCAGTGATACATCATCCGATCTGAACCAGATTTATTGTGCATCATCAGTGAGCCCTTGTGGACACATTGATATGGTGGGCTAACATTTGACTCAAGTGCGCCCCCTACATTATTTCTATAGTTATATCTCAGTGATACATCATCCGATCTGCACGAGATTTATTATGCTTTATCAGTGAACACTTCGACACACATTGATAATGTTATGTAAATTTTTACTCCATAGCGCCCCCTATATTATTACTACAGTTATATCTTAGTGATACATTATCCGATCTGCACGAGATTTATTATGATTCATCAGTGAACACTTCTACACACATTGATAATGGTATGTAAATTTTTACTCCATAGCGCCCCCTGTATTATTACTACAGTTATATCTTAGTGATACATTATCCGATCTGCACGAGATTTATTGTGCTTTATCAGTGAACACTTCGACACACATTGATAATGGTATGTAAATTTTTACTCCATAGCGCCCCCTATATTATTACTACAGTTATATCTTAGTGATACATTATCCGATCTGCACGAGATTTATTGTGATTCATCAGTGAACACTTCTATACACATTGATAATGGTATGTAAATTTTTACTCCATAGCGCCCCCTATATTATTACTACAGTTATATCTCAGTGATACATTATCCAATCTGCACGAGATTTATTGTGCTTTATCAGTGAACACTTCGACACACATTGATAATGGTATGTAAATTTTTACTCCATAGCGCCCCCTATATTATTACTACAGTTATATCTTAGTGATACATTATCCGATCTGCACGAGATTTATTGTGATTCATCAGTGAACACTTCTACACACATTGATAATGGTATGTAAATTTTTACTCCATAGCGCCCCCTGTATTATTACTACAGTTATATCTTAGTGATACATTATCCGATCTGCACAAGATTTATTGTGCTTTATCAGTGAACACTTCGACACACATTGATAATGGTATGTAAATTTTTACTCCATAGCGCCCCCTATATTATTACTACAGTTATATCTTAGTGATACATTATCCGATCTGCACGAGATTTATTGTGATTCATCAGTGAACACTTCTACACACATTGATAATGGTATGTAAATTTTTACTCCATAGCGCCCCCTATATTATTACTACAGTTATATCTCAGTGATACATTATCCGATCTGCACGAGATTTATTGTGCTTTATCAGTGAACACTTCGACACACATTGATAATGGTATGTAAATTTTTACTCCATAGCGCCCCCTATATTATTACTACAGTTATATCTTAGTGATACATTATCCGATCTGCACAAGATTTATTGTGATTCATCAGTGAACACTTCTACACACATTGATAATGGTATGTAAATTTTTACTCCATAGCGCCCCCTGTATTATTACTAAAGTTATATCTTTGTGATACATTATCCGATCTGCACAAGATTTATTGTGCTTTATCAGTGAACACTTCGACACACGTTGATAATGGTATGTAATTTTTTACTCCATAGCGCCCCCTATATTATTACTACAGTTATATCTTAGTGATACATTATCCGATCTGCACGAGATTTATTGTGATTCATCAGTGAACACTTCTACACACATTGATAATGGTATGTAAATTTTTACTCCATAGCGCCCCCTATATTATTACTACAGTTATATCTCAGTGATACATTATCCGATCTGCACGAGATTTATTGTGCTTTATCAGTGAACACTTCGACACACATTGATAATGGTATGTAAATTTTTACTCCATAGCGCCCCCTATATTATTACTACAGTTATATCTTAGTGATACATTATCCGATCTGCACGAGATTTATTGTGATTCATCAGTGAACACTTCTACACACATTGATAATGGTATGTAAATTTTTACTCCACAGCGCCCCCTATATTATTACTACAGTTATATCTCAGTGATACATTATCCGATCTGTACGAGATTTATTGTGCTTTATCAGTGAACACGTCGACACACATTGATAATGGTATGTAAATTTTTACTCCATAGCGCCCCCTATATTATTACTACAGTTATATCTCAGTGATACATCATCCGATCTGAACCAGATTTATTGTGTATCATCAGTGAGACATTGTGGACACATTGATATTGTGGTTTAACATATGACTCCAGAGCGCCCCCTAGATTACTCAAACTGTTATATCTCAGTGAGACATCATCTGATCTGAACCAGATTTATTGTGTATCATCAATGAGCCCTTGTGGACACGTTGACAAGGTGGGCTAAATTTGACTCAAGTGCGCCCCCTACATTATTTCTATAGTTATATCTCAGTGATACATCATCCGATCTGAACCAAATTTATTGTGAATAATCAGTGAGCCCTTGTGGACACATTGATATTGTGGTTTAACATATAACTCGAACATATAACAGCGAAGCGCTGCAAGGACCTATTGTAATTGTAGTGTTTATTATTATTATTATTTTTTTTCTTCCCCCCAAAGAAGTGGCCTTTTGGAGGCTTTATCATATACGAAAACTCACCAAATTTGGCGGACTCGTCAGTACTGGTGAAAAATTACGTATTTTGGGGGCGTGGCAAAAATCGTCACAGAAACGGCTCAAGAGCGCCCCCTAGAAATTTTCAAAATACCCTCCGCATGACCTTAGTTTGACGTAGAATCATGAAATTTGATACACTTGTCCATCTCACCAAGATACACAGAAAACCCTCTGGCACCAACGTTGTACAATAAATGGGAAGGCGGCCATTTTGAAACGATGACCAAATTTTCACCCCTTTTTGGCCGTTTACAGCCTCCGCATTTCAACGAACTCCTCCTATGAATTTCGCTCGATTTGGTTCAAACTTGGCCAGTTTCTTCATAAGGCACCGGGGAACAAACAATATCAAAATTGTGCGTTTTCATGAATGCTGAAGGGGCGGGGCCAGACGTCAAAGTTGGACATCTCGCCATGAAAAACGAAACGCTTACAGCTCTTACTCGAAAAGAGTCTAATACATCAAACCTTCAGTTATTGACCCACATCCGGTCCCCTGCAAAACTGTATGGTCAAATCATGACATCACTTAAGCCACGCCCCCTGACAACAGGAAGTGTAAAGTTTTACTTTGAAAGGTCCATATCGGACCCGTGTTACCTAATCAGCGTGACATTGTGTCCAGTGACTAAAGACATGTTGGTGTAACAAGCTTTCCAGCACTGTTCGTTTTGGGTGGAGCAAGTGGGCGTGGCGACATGGCGAAGTAAGACATAACGCCATCACCATACGTTTGGATCTAAAATCCACAGATTTGATCCGAGGAGTACCAAAATCAGTATGATCGATCATTGCCCACCCCTTGAACAGGTGTTTATGCTAATTAGCAAATCGCTACAGAAACGGCTCAAGAGCGCCCCCTAGAAATATTAAAAATACCCTCCGCATTGACCTTAGTTTGACGTAGAATCATGAAATTTGGTACACTTGTCCAACTCACCAAGATGCACAGAAAACTCTCTGGCACCAATGTTGTACGATAAATGGTAAGGCGGCCATTTTGGAACGATGACCAAATTTTCACCCCTTTTTGGCCGTTTACAGCCTCTGCATTTCAACGAACTCCTCCTAGGGATTTCGCTCGATTTGATTCAAACTTGGCCAGTTTCTTTATAAGGCACGGGGGAACAAATGTTATCAAAACTGTGCGTTTTCATGCATGCTGAAGGGGCGGGGCCAGACCTCAAAGTTGGACATCTCGCCATGAAAAACGAAACGCTTACAGCTCTTACACGAAAACTGTCTAACACATCAAACCTTCAGTGATTGACCCACATCCGGTCCCCTGCAAAACTGTATGGTCAAATCATGACATCACTTAAGCCACGCCCCCTGACAACAGGAAGTGTAAAGTTTTACGTTGAACGGTCCATATCGGATCCCTGTTACCTAATCAACGTGACATTGTATTCAGTCACCGAAGACATGGTGGTGTAACAAGCTTTCCAGCACTGTTCGTTTTGGGTGGAGCAAGTGGGCGTGGTGACGTGGCGAAGTAAGACGTAACGCCGTCACCATACGTTTGGTTCTAAACTCCACAGATTTGATCTGAGGAGTACCAAAATCATTATGATCGATCATTACCCACCCCTTGAACAGGTGTTTATGCTAATTAGCAAATAGCCTCCATAGCGCCCCCTAGATTATTCAAACTGTTGTATCTCAGTGATACATCATCCGATCTGAACCAGATTTATTGTGCATCATCAGTGAGCCCTTGTGGACACATTGATATGGTGGGCTAACATTTGACTCAAGTGCGCCCCCTACATTATTTCTATAGTTATATCTCAGTGATACATCATCCGATCTGCACGAGATTTATTATGCTTTATCAGTGAACACTTCGACACACATTGATAATGTTATGTAAATTTTTACTCCATAGCGCCCCCTATATTATTACTACAGTTATATCTTAGTGATACATTATCCGATCTGCACGAGATTTATTATGATTCATCAGTGAACACTTCTACACACATTGATAATGGTATGTAAATTTTTACTCCATAGCGCCCCCTGTATTATTACTACAGTTATATCTTAGTGATACATTATCCGATCTGCACGAGATTTATTGTGCTTTATCAGTGAACACTTCGACACACATTGATAATGGTATGTAAATTTTTACTCCATAGCGCCCCCTATATTATTACTACAGTTATATCTTAGTGATACATTATCCGATCTGCACGAGATTTATTGTGATTCATCAGTGAACACTTCTATACACATTGATAATGGTATGTAAATTTTTACTCCATAGCGCCCCCTATATTATTACTACAGTTATATCTCAGTGATACATTATCCAATCTGCACGAGATTTATTGTGCTTTATCAGTGAACACTTCGACACACATTGATAATGGTATGTAAATTTTTACTCCATAGCGCCCCCTATATTATTACTACAGTTATATCTTAGTGATACATTATCCGATCTGCACAAGATTTATTGTGATTCATCAGTGAACACTTCTACACACATTGATAATGGTATGTAAATTTTTACTCCATAGCGCCCCCTGTATTATTACTAAAGTTATATCTTTGTGATACATTATCCGATCTGCACAAGATTTATTGTGCTTTATCAGTGAACACTTCGACACACGTTGATAATGGTATGTAATTTTTTACTCCATAGCGCCCCCTATATTATTACTACAGTTATATCTTAGTGATACATTATCCGATCTGCACGAGATTTATTGTGATTCATCAGTGAACACTTCTACACACATTGATAATGGTATGTAAATTTTTACTCCATAGCGCCCCCTATATTATTACTACAGTTATATCTCAGTGATACATTATCCGATCTGCACGAGATTTATTGTGCTTTATCAGTGAACACTTCGACACACATTGATAATGGTATGTAAATTTTTACTCCATAGCGCCCCCTATATTATTACTACAGTTATATCTTAGTGATACATTATCCGATCTGCACAAGATTTATTGTGATTCATCAGTGAACACTTCTACACACATTGATAATGGTATGTAAATTTTTACTCCATAGCGCCCCCTGTATTATTACTACAGTTATATCTTTGTGATACATTATCCGATCTGCACAAGATTTATTGTGCTTTATCAGTGAACACTTCGACACACATTGATAATGGTATGTAATTTTTACTCCATAGCGCCCCCTATATTATTACTACAGTTATATCTTAGTGATACATTATCCGATCTGCACGAGATTTATTGTGATTCATCAGTGAACACTTCTACACACATTGATAATGGTATGTAAATTTTTACTCCATAGCGCCCCCTATATTATTACTACAGTTATATCTCAGTGATACATTATCCGATCTGCACGAGATTTATTGTGCTTTATCAGTGAACACTTCGACACACATTGATAATGGTATGTAAATTTTTACTCCATAGCGCCCCCTATATTATTACTACAGTTATATCTTAGTGATACATTATCCGATCTGCACGAGATTTATTGTGATTCATCAGTGAACACTTCTACACACATTGATAATGGTATGTAAATTTTTACTCCACAGCGCCCCCTATATTATTACTACAGTTATATCTTAGTGATACATTATCCGATCTGCACGAGATTTATTGTGATTCATCAGTGAACACTTCTACACACATTGATAATGGTATGTAAATTTTTACTCCATAGCGCCCCCTATATTATTACTACAGTTATATCTCAGTGATACATCATCCGATCTGAACCAGATTTATTGTGTATCATCAGTGAGACATTGTGGACACATTGATATTGTGGTTTAACATATGACTCCAGAGCGCCCCCTAGATTACTCAAACTGTTATATCTCAGTGAGACATCATCTGATCTGAACCAGATTTATTGTGTATCATCAATGAGCCCTTGTGGACACATTGACAAGGTGGGCTAAATTTGACTCAAGTGCGCCCCCTACATTATTTCTATAGTTATATCTCAGTGATACATCATCCGATCTGAACCAAATTTATTGTGAATAATCAGTGAGCCCTTGTGGACACATTGATATTGTGGTTTAACATATAACTCCATAGCGCCCCCTAGATTATTCAAACTGTTATATCTCAGTGAGACATCATCCGATCTGAACCAGATTTATCGTGTATCATCAGTGAGACCTTGTGGACACATTGATATTGTGGTTTAACATGTGACTCCAGAGCGCCCCCTAGATTATTCAAACTGTTATATCTCAGTGAGACATCATCCGATCTGAACCAGATTTATTGTGCATCATCAGTGAGTCCTTGTGGACACATTGATAAGGTGGGCTAACATTTGACTCAAGTGCGCCCCCTACATTATTTCTATAGTTATATCTCAGTGATACATCATCCGATCTGAACCAGATTTACTGTGAATCATCATTGAGACATTGTGGACACATTGATATTGTGGTTTAACATATGACTCCAGAGCGCCCCCTAGATTATTCAAACTGTTATATCTCAGTGATACATCATCCGATCTGAACCAGATTTATTGTGCATCATCAGTGAGCCCTTGTGGACACATTGATATGGTGGGCTAACATTTAACTCAAGTGCGCCCCCTACATTATTTCTATAGTTATATCTCAGTGATACATCATCCGATCTGAACCAGATTTATTGTGCATCATCAGTGAGCCCTTGTGGACACATTGATTTTGTGATTTAACATATAACTCCATAGCGCCCCCTAGATTATTCAAACTGTTATATCTCAGTGAGACATCATCTGATCTGAACCAGATTTATTGTGCGTGTGCACCCCTGGTGCGGAGTAGACACGAGAGACTTCGAAATGGCGACCGAGCGGACGAGCTGGAGCTCGCGCGGTCGCCTCAATAAGGTCCGAGCGGCGCTAAGCTGCGAGGGCCTCAATGCTGCTTGCAGCTTTAATTATTATTATTTTTTTTATTCTAGTCCCTCTTTAAGTGGCCTTTTGGGGGCTTTATCATATACGAAAACTCACCAAATTTGGCGGACTCGTCAGGACTGGTGAAAAATTACGTATTTTGGGGGCGTGGCAAAAATCGCCACAGAAACGGCTCAAGAGCGCCCCCTAGAAATTTTCAAAATACCCTCCGCATTGACCTTAGTTTGACGTAGAATCATGAAATTTGGTACACTTGTCCAACTCACCAAGATGCACAGAAAACCCTCTGGCACCAATGTTGTACAATAAATGGTAAGGCGGCCATTTTGGAACGATGACCACATTTTCACCCCTTTTTGGCCGTTTACAGCCTCTGCATTTGAACGAACTCCTCCTATGAATTTCGCTCGATTTGGTTCAAACTTGGCCAGTTTCTTCATAAGGCATGGGGGAACAAACGACATCAAAATTGTGCGTTTTCATGAATGCTGAAGGGGCGGGGCCAGACGTCAAAGTTGGACATCTCGCCATGAAAAACGAAACGCTTACAGCTCTTACACGAAAAGAGTCTAATACATCAAACCTTCAGTTATTGACCCACATCCGGTCCCCTGCAAAACTGTATGGTCAAATCATGACATCACTTAAGCCACGCCCCCTGACAACAGGAAGTGTAAAGTTTTACTTTGAAAGGTCCATATCGGACCCGTGTTACCTAATCAGCGTGACATTGTGTCCAGTGACTAAAGACATGTTGGTGTAACAAGCTTTCCAGCACTGTTCGTTTTGGGTGGAGCAAGTGGGCGTGGCGACATGGCGAAGTAAGACGTAACGCCATCACCATACGTTTGGATCTAAAATCCACAGATTTGATCCGAGGAGTACCAAAATCAGTATGATCGATCATTGCCCACCCCTTGAACAGGTGTTTATGCTAATTAGCAAATCGCTACAGAAACGGCTCAAGAGCGCCCCCTAGAAATATTCAAAATACCCTCCGCATTGACCTTAGTTTGACGTAGAATCATGAAATTTGGTACACTTGTCCAACTCACCAAGATGCACAGAAAACTCTCTGGCACCAATGTTGTACGATAAATGGTAAGGCGGCCATTTTGGAACGATGACCAAATTTTCACCCCTTTTTGGCCGTTTACAGCCTCTGCATTTCAACGAACTCCTCCTAGGGATTTCGCTCGATTTGATTCAAACTTGGCCAGTTTCTTTATAAGGCACGGGGGAACAAATGTTATCAAAACTGTGCGTTTTCATGCATGCTGAAGGGGCGGGGCCAGACCTCAAAGTTGGACATCTCGCCATGAAAAACGAAACGCTTACAGCTCTTACACGAAAACTGTCTAATACATCAAACCTTCAGTGATTGACCCACATCCGGTCCCCTGCAAAACTGTATGGTCAAATCATGACATCACTTAAGCCACGCCCCCTGACAACAGGAAGTGTAAAGTTTTACGTTGAACGGTCCATAACGGATCCCTGTTACCTAATCAGCGTGACATTGTATCCAGTCACCGAAGACATGGTGGTGTAACAAGCTTTCCAGCACTGTTCGTTTTGGGTGGAGCAAGTGGGCGTGGTGACGTGGCGAAGTAAGACGTAACGCCGTCACCATACGTTTGGTTCTAAACTCCACAGATTTGATCTGAGGAGTACCAAAATCATTATGATCGATCATTACCCACCCCTTGAACAGGTGTTTATGCTAATTAGCAAATAGCCTCCATAGCGCCCCCTAGATTATTCAAACTGTTGTATCTCAGTGATACATCATCCGATCTGAACCAGATTTATTGTGCATCATCAGTGAGCCCTTGTGGACACATTGATATGGTGGGCTAACATTTGACTCAAGTGCGCCCCCTACATTATTTCTATAGTTATATCTCAGTGATACATCATCCGATCTGCACGAGATTTATTATGCTTTATCAGTGAACACTTCGACACACATTGATAATGTTATGTAATTTTTTACTCCATAGCGCCCCCTATATTATTACTACAGTTATATCTTAGTGATACATTATCCGATCTGCACGAGATTTATTATGATTCATCAGTGAACACTTCTACACACATTCATAATGGTATGTAAATTTTTACTCCATAGCGCCCCCTGTATTATTACTACAGTTATATCTTAGTGATACATTATCCGATCTGCACGAGATTTATTGTGCTTTATCAGTGAACACTTCGACACACATTGATAATGGTATGTAAATTTTTACTCCATAGCGCCCCCTATATTATTACTACAGTTATATCTTAGTGATACATTATCCGATCTGCACGAGATTTAATGTGATTCATCAGTGAACACTTCTATACACATTGATAATGGTATGTAAATTTTTACTCCATAGCGCCCCCTATATTATTACTACAGTTATATCTTAGTGATACATTATCCGATCTGCACGAGATTTATTATGATTCATCAGTGAACACTTCTACACACATTCATAATGGTATGTAAATTTTTACTCCATAGCGCCCCCTATATTATTACTACAGTTATATCTCAGTGATACATTATCCGATCTGCACGAGATTTATTGTGCATTCATCAGTGAGACCTTGTGGACACATTGATATTGTGGTTTAACATGTGACTCCAGAGCGCCCCCTAGATTATTCAAACTGTTATATCTCAGTGAGACATCATCCGATCTGAACCAGATTTATTGTGCGTGTGCACCCCTGGTGCGGAGTAGACACGAGAGACTTCGAAATGGCGACCGAGCGGACGAGCTGGAGCTCGCGCGGTCGCCTCAATAAGGTCCGAGCGGCGCTAAGCTGCGAGGGCCTCAACGCCGCTTGCGGCTTTAATTATTTTTATTTTTATTCTTCCCCCAAAAGAAGTGGCATTTTGGGGGCTTTATCATATATGAAAACTCACCAAATTTTGCGGACTCGTCAGGACTGGTGAAAAATTACGTATTTTGGGGGCGTGGCAAAAATCGCCACAGAAACGGCTCAAGAGCGCCCCCTAGAAATATTCAAAATACCCTCCGCATGACCTTAGTTTGACGTAGAATCATGAAATTTGGTACACTTGTCCAACTCACCAAGATGTACAGAAAACCCTCTGGCACCAACATTGTAGAATAAACGGGAAGGCGGCCATTTTGGAACGATGACCAAATTTTCACCCCTTTTTGGCCGTTTACAGCCTCCGCATTTGAACGAACTCCTCCTATGAATTTCACTCAATTTGGTTCAAACTTGGCCAGTTTCTTCATAAGGCATGGGGGAACAAACGATATCAAAATTGTGCGTTTTCATGAATGCTGAAGGGGCGGGGCCAGACGTCAAAGTTGGACATCTCGCCATGAAAAACGAAACGCTTACAGCTCTTACAAGAAAATAGTCTAATACATCAAACCTTCAGTGATTGACGCACATCCCGTCCCCTGCATTACTGAATGGTCAAATCATGACATAACTTAAGCCACGCCCCCTGACAACAGGAAGTGTAAAGTTTTACTTTGAAAGGTCCATATCGGATCCGTGTTACCTAATCAGCGTGACATTGTGTCCAGTGACTAAAGACATGTTGGTGTAACAAGCTTTCCAGCACTGTTCGTTTTGGGTGGAGCAAGTGGGCGTGGCGACATGGCGAAGTAAGATGTAACGCCATCACCATACGTTTGGATCTAAAATCCACATATTTTATCCGAGGAGTACCAAAATCAGTATGATCGATCATTGCCCACTCCTTGAACAGGTGTTTATGCTAATTAGCAAATCGCTACAGAAACGGCTCAAGAGCGCCCCCTTGAAATATTCAAAATACCCTCCGCATTGACCTTAGTTTGACGTAGAATCATGAAATTTGGTACACTTGTCCAACTCACCAAGATGCACAGAAAACCCTCTGGCACCAATGTTGTACGATAAATGGTAAGGCGGCCATTTTGGAACGATGACCAAATTTTCACCCCTTTTTGGCCGTTTACAGCCTCTGCATTTCAACGAACTCCTCCTAGGGATTTCGCTCGATTTGATTCAAACTTGGCCAGTTTCTTTATAAGGCACGGGGGAACAAATGTTATCAAAACTGTGCGTTTTCATGCATGCTGAAGGGGCGGGGCCAGACCTCAAAGTTGGACATCTCGCCATGAAAAACGAAACGCTTACAGCTCTTACACGAAAACTGTCTAATACATCAAACCTTCAGTGATTGACCCACATCCGGTCCCCTGCAAAACTGTATGGTCAAATCATGACATCACTTAAGCCACGCCCCCTGACAACAGGAAGTGTAAAGTTTTACGTTGAACGGTCCATATCGGACCCCTGTTACCTAATCAGCGTGACATTGTATCCAGTCACCGAAGACATGTTGGTGTAACAAGCTTTCCAGCACTGTTCGTTTTGGGTGGAGCAAGTGGGCGTGGTGACGTGGCGAAGTAAGACGTAACGCCGTCACCATACGTTTGGTTCTAAACTCCACAGATTTGATCTGAGGAGTACCAAAATCATTATGATCGATCATTACCCACCCCTTGAACAGGTGTTTATGCTAATTAGCAAATAGCCTCCATAGCGCCCCCTAGATTATTCAAACTGTTGTATCTCAGTGATACATCATCCGATCTGAACCAGATTTATTGTGCATCATCAGTGAGCCCTTGTGGACACATTGATATGGTGGGCTAACATTTGACTCAAGTGCGCCCCCTACATTATTTCTATAGTTATATCTCAGTGATACATCATCCGATCTGCACGAGATTTATTATGCTTTATCAGTGAACACTTCGACACACATTGATAATGTTATGTAAATTTTTACTCCATAGCGCCCCCTATATTATTACTACAGTTATATCTTAGTGATACATTATCCGATCTGCACGAGATTTATTATGATTCATCAGTGAACACTTCTACACACATTGATAATGGTATGTAAATTTTTACTCCATAGCGCCCCCTGTATTATTACTACAGTTATATCTTAGTGATACATTATCCGATCTGCACGAGATTTATTGTGCTTTATCAGTGAACACTTCGACACACATTGATAATGTATGTAAATTTTTACTCCATAGCGCCCCCTGTATTATTACTACAGTTATATCTTAGTGATACATTATCCGATCTGCACGAGATTTATTGTGCTTTATCAGTGAACACTTCGACACACATTGATAATGTATGTAAATTTTTACTCCATAGCGCCCCCTATATTATTATTACAGTTATATCTTAGTGATACATTATCCGATCTGCACGAGATTTAATGTGATTCATCAGTGAACACTTCTATACACATTGATAATGGTATGTAAATTTTTACTCCATAGCGCCCCCTATATTATTACTACAGTTATATCTCAGTGATACATTATCCAATCTGCACGAGATTTATTGTGCTTTACCAGTGAACACTTCGACACACATTGATAATGGTATGTAAATTTTTACTCCATAGCGCCCCCTATATTATTACTACAGTTATATCTTAGTGATACATCATCCGATCTGCACGAGATTTATTGTGATTCATCAGTGAACACTTCTACACACATTGATAATGGTATGTAAATTTTTACTCTATAGCGCCCCCTGTATTATTACTACAGTTATATCTTAGTGATACATTATCCGATCTGCACAAGATTTATTGTGCTTTATCAGTGAACACTTCGACACACATTGATAATGGTATGTAAATTTTTACTCCATAGCGCCCCCTATATTATTACTACAGTTATATCTCAGTGATACATAATCCGATCTGAACCAGATTTATTGTGCATCATCAGTGAGACCTTGTGGACACATTGATATTATGGTTTAACATATGACTCCAGAGCGCCCCCTAGATTATTCAAACTGTTATATGTCAGTGATACATCATCCGATCTGTACCAGATTTATTGTGCGTCATCAAGAAGCAGTTCTACACGCATTGATATTGTTGTGTAAATTTTGACTCAATTGCGCCCCCTACATTATTTCTATAGTTGTATCTCAAAGATAGATCATCGGATTTGAACCAGATTTATTGTGCATCATCAGTGAGTCCTTGTGGACACATTGATAAGGTGGGCTAACATTTGACTCAAGTGCGCCCCCTACATTATTTCTATAGTTATATCTCAGTGATACATCATCCGATCTGAACCAGATTTATTGTGCGTAATCAGTGAGACCTTGTGGACACATTGATATTGTTGTTTAACATATGACTCCAGAGCGCCCCCTAGATTATTCAAACTGTTATATCTCAGTGATACATCATCCGATCTGAACCAGATTTATTGTGCATCATCAGTGAGCCCTTGTGGACACATTGATATGGTGGGCTAACATTTGACTCAAGTGCGCCCCCTACATTATTTCTATAGTTATATCTCAGTGATACATCATCCGATCTGAACCAAATTTATTGTGAATAATCAGTGAGCCCTTGTGGACACATTGATAATGTGGTTTAACATATAACTCCATAGCGCCCCCTAGATTATTCAAACTGTTATATCTCAGTGAGACATCATCCGATCTGAACCAGATTTATTGTGTATCATCAGTGAGACCTTGTGGACACATTGATATTGTGGTTTAACATGTGACTCCAGAGCGCCCCCTAGATTATTCAAACTGTTATATCTCAGTGAGACATCATCCGATCTGAACCAGATTTATTGTGCGTGTGCACCCCTGGTGCGGAGTAGACACGAGAGACTTCGAAATGGCGACCGAGCGGACGAGCTGGAGCTCGCGCGGTCGCCTCAATAAGGTCCGAGCGGCGCTAAGCTGCGAGGGCCTCAATGCTGCTTGCAGCTTTAATTATTATTATTTTTTTTTTTTTTTATTTTTCTTCCCCCCAAAGAAGTGGCCTTTTGGAGGCTTTATCATATACGAAAACTCACCAAATTTGGCGGACTCGTCAGGACTGGTGAAAAATTACGTATTTTGGGGGCGTGGCAAAAATCGTCACAGAAACGGCTCAAGAGCGCCCCCTAGAAATTTTCAAAATACCCTCCGCATTGACCTTATTTTGACGTAGAATCATGAAATTCGGTACACTTGTCCATCTCACCAAGATGCACAGAAAACCCTCTGGCACCAACGTTGTACAATAAATGGGAAGGCGGCCATTTTGAAACGATGACCAAATTTTCACCCCTTTTTGGCCGTTTACAGCCTCCGCATTTGAACGAACTCCTCCTATGAATTTCGCTCGATTTGGTTCAAACTTGGCCAGTTTCTTCATAAGGCACCGGGGAACAAACAATATCAAAATTGTGCGTTTTCATGAATGCTGAAGGGGCGGGGCCAGACGTCAAAGTTGGACATCTCGCCATGAAAAACGAAACGCTTACAGCTCTTACACGAAAAGAGTCTAATACATCAAACCTTCAGTTATTGACCCACATCCGGTCCCCTGCAAAACTGTATGGTCAAATCATGACATCACTTAAGCCACGCCCCCTGACAACAGGAAGTGTAAAGTTTTACTTTGAAAGGTCCATATCGGACCCGTGTTACCTAATCAGCGTGACATTGTGTCCAGTGACTAAAGACATGTTGGTGTAACAAGCTTTCCAGCACTGTTCGTTTTGGGTGGAGCAAGTGGGCGTGGCGACATGGCGAAGTAAGACGTAACGCCATCACCATACGTTTGGATCTAAAATCCACAGATTTGATCCGAGGAGTACCAAAATCAGTATGATCGATCATTGCCCACCCCTTGAACAGGTGTTTATGCTAATTAGCAAATCGCTACAGAAACGGCTCAAGAGCGCCCCCTAGAAATATTAAAAATACCCTCCGCATTGACCTTAGTTTGACGTAGAATCATGAAATTTGGTACACTTGTCCAACTCACCAAGATGCACAGAAAACTCTCTGGCACCAATGTTGTACGATAAATGGTAAGGCGGCCATTTTGGAACGATGACCAAATTTTCACCCCTTTTTGGCCGTTTACAGCCTCTGCATTTCAACGAACTCCTCCTAGGGATTTCGCTCGATTTGATTCAAACTTGGCCAGTTTCTTTATAAGGCACGGGGGAACAAATGTTATCAAAACTGTGCGTTTTCATGCATGCTGAAGGGGCGGGGCCAGACCTCAAAGTTGGACATCTCGCCATGAAAAACGAAACGCTTACAGCTCTTACACGAAAACTGTCTAATACATCAAACCTTCAGTGATTGACCCACATCCGGTCCCCTGCAAAACTGTATGGTCAAATCATGACATCACTTAAGCCACGCCCCCTGACAACAGGAAGTGTAAAGTTTTACGTTGAACGGTCCATATCGGATCCCTGTTACCTAATCAGCGTGACATTGTATCCAGTCACCAAAGACATGTTGGTGTAACAAGCTTTCCAGCACTGTTCGTTTTGGGTGGAGCAAGTGGGCGTGGTGACATGGCGAAGTAAGACGTAACGCCGTCACCATACGTTTGGTTCTAAACTCCACAGATTTGATCTGAGGAGTACCAAAATCATTATGATCGATCATTACCCACCCCTTGAACAGGTGTTTATGCTAATTAGCAAATACCCTCCATAGCGCCCCCTAGATTATTCAAACTGTTGTAGCTCAGTGATACATCATCCGATCTGAACCAGATTTATTGTGCATCATCAGTGAGCCCTTGTGGACACATTGATATAGTGAGCTAACATTTGACTCAAGTGCGCCCCCTACATTATTTCTATAAATATATCTCAGTGATACATCATCCGATCTGAACCAGATTTATTGTGCATCATCAGTGAGCCCTTGTGGACACATTGATATGGTGGGCTAACATATGACTCAAGAGCGCCCCCTAGATTATTCAAACTGTTATATCTCAGTGATACATCATCCGATCTGAACCAGATTTATTGTGCATCATCAGTGAGCCCTTGTGGACACATTGATATGGTGGGCAA
>JBBPBX010078877.1:0-16520 GCA_038048925.1 Garcialebias charrua
GCATGTCTGTGATGTCAGCGCTTAAATACGTCACCACCAGGAGTCTGCAGAACCGATAAGCTGAATCGTTAAGACAAGCATCCTACAATTCCATGGAATTGGACTTTTAAGAACCGGTTCTCTAACAGAACCGGTTCTCGGTTCCCATCCCTAAGCGCGCATGACTCATTTGTGCTGCAAAACATGTTGGCACGCATCTTGCAGCGTGGCATTTATTGTCCATCCATCTCGCAGACTGTTCCTTGACCACCTCCTGTCCGTGCTGCGGCGAGACGTTTGTTTGAAGCCATTTTCAGATCAAACCATTTATTCTTGATTTCTGATACTGTACGACCCACGGGACACACAACATATGCACTACAATATTAATATGAAGTTAACTGTAGTTTCGAGACATTTTAAAATGCTTCTGTTCAAAAACACATCCGACACTTGCGGGGGGGTGGGGGGTAGCGGTGCACCACAGCTCTTCTGAATAAGTGAAACTATAATGTGAAGTAAACATGAGGGAGACCACATATTGTGTCTCTTTAAACACATATAGTGCCACCCAGATGTAACTAAAGGATTTTAACAGGGGTCAGTATTAAGCTGACCTCTTTATCCTTAATTAATCTACTTATTCAGATTGAATAGTAATTTCACGGATTCTTTTCTTTTTCAGTTTACCCAATATTTCTGTGATCTTTATGATGGATAAATAAACAAGCCCATTAAGTGACAGAGACGTTAACTTAGTTGGTATGCCAAAGACACTACCATTTATTTAAGATAAATCACTAAATTAACACCATTACACTTGATTGACATGATTTCACTTTCTTTCAATTTAATACGTCAGCACAGTTAAATTTAACACAACAGACTTCAATACTGGATGTTAAACATATTTAGTCTGAGGGCTCTTTAGCTTAAAATAGTTTCCAGCTTAGAATTGAGGGAAAAAGATAGGAGGAAGATGGAGAGATGGTTTAAAGGAAATTATCGTGAGCATGATACCAAAAGTGACACTTCCATCCGACTTCTGCTAAAATCCAGGTACGTTTGTAAACAGCTCTTTACCTTTCGACGACGAGTCTGATAAAGAAATGACACCAGCCTTCAGATGCACAGAGTCCTTCAGTCCCAGCACGTCCAAAACTGGTTCTAGTTTACGTTTTCAACGTCTCCTGGGTTCCGCGTTGGTCATCAGAAAATGCGTCAGCTCCTGGCCTCTGACTTCAAGATAAACTTATTCCAGGAAGGAATAAACAAAGTTTTGAGCTTACGCTCGTTCGAAGTGGACTCATAACAGCATGTTATTTAGTCCTTAGCTGAATGACTGTCCTTGGCGGGTGACAGGCATTCATTCAGCTCTTTGGGACGTCTCCATGTCTTGAAGTTCCCAGAAACTCTGAAGCGTTCATGCAAACAAACGCTTTTACTCAAAAATGTTGAGATTAGAACACACTTTCCTCATTGGTCCGTGGGCCAAGAGGAGTGTGAAAACGTGAAGTGAAAAACTCAAGGTTGACAGCAAGTCTGCTTAGATAACAAAGAGGAATGTTTTGGAAAAGTGTCTGAAAGAGAGGAGACATCTCGACGCTACCGAGAGTTTCAGCTGAACTCAACAAAAACAACTCCTGAGCAAGTCAATCTGACACCTCATTCAACTTTGTCATAGATATTTTGAGTAGACACTTTCATTTGGTCAAGCAACACAGTAATACTACATATTAAAAGAATAACAGCATATAACATATATCATGAAAATGACAAAAGTTATTCTTTTGATTACATTAGAATAAAATCAAAGATAGAAATAGTCTCTTTTGGTGACTATGTGACTAATTTGTAGTAAATGTCTTGCTTTACTGAGAGGTCAGTAAAGGTCATCGCTGGAACAGTTCAAAAGTACACAGGTGTATCAAAGTGGACACGGTCATGTCCACTACAAATGTAACAACAGTACACTAAAATTAAAAATATTTGACCATTCGACACTTGCGGGGTGGTGGGGGGTAGCAGTGCGCCACAGCTCTTCTGAATAAGTGAAACTATAACACAGTTGTTTACACTAAAATTAAAAATATTTGACCATCCGACACTTGCGGGGAGGTGGGGGGTAGCAGTGCGCCACAGCTCTTCTGAATAAGTGAAACTATAACACAGTTGTTTACACTAACATTAAATATATTTGACCATCCGACACCTGCGGGGGGGTGGAGGGGTGGCGGTGCGCCACAGCGCGACTGAGAGCAGATCTCCGAACGCGTGAAGTTCCACTTCTTGAGTTTGAATGAATGGACACTTCCTGCTGTCAAAAGGCAGGATACGTGGCCTTATATGGTGTTTTGAGGGGTGTGAATTATGTAAATGACCTCTCCGCAAGCACGCGCAGGTTGATAGAACAGGTGTGATTCATTAAATTTACGCAGCCATTTACACACTTTTCTTGAGGATAGAAGACTTTGTTGAATCTGACGTGGCATGTTCGTACGAACGCTTCGTACGAACAAAAGTAGGAGAAATTTAGGATAAAAAAACGAACATTTTCGTGAATGAGGGCCATTGTATACCTTGTATGTGTAATTGTGCCAATTATACAGAGAAAAGACTTCATTTAGTCTCTCAAGGAAGAAATCCCTTTGAATGACCTGTTCAAGACTTACAAGTAGCTGAGATGGGAATTGTCCTTAGACCTTTGCTTGTCTTCTCCAACACTTTATCCACACTTTGAACTAGGTTATTGCTCTCCACTTGATGAAAATCTGAAGCACCTTAGAGAATTCTTGAAGATGTTTCCATGCATGTGATTTTGCATCAAGAATATGGTAGGACATGCTTGTAGAGCAACGCTGAAAATGCTTTGTGGTATATATGAAGAAGGAAAAAAGAGGTTCCACTGAGATTTGAACTCAGATCGCTGGATTCAAAGTCCAGAGTGCTAACCATTACACCACGGAACCACAAAAAACAATTGTTTGGACTTTTTTTTCCAAAAGATATTTCACATTGAATTTTAAGATTAATAATACATATTTGTGAGTATTGTCTTTTTCTCTTAAGTCCATTTTCTCTTAAGCAATATCACACAGCTGTTAAATTTAAGGTCCCACTGAGATTTGAACTCAGATCGCTGGAGTCAGAGTCCAGAGTGATAACCATTACACCATGGAACCACTATGCTACAACTGTGACAAAACTAGCCTTAATTCTTAATCTACAACAAGTCAATTCAATTGAAACACTTCTGTGCACATGTTCATCAGCTAAACCTTAAAGCTGTAAAAAACCAGTTATCCTGTACATTGGGAACTTTAATACATCCAGAATTGTATTTTTCTTCAAAGGATATAATTTTTTTCAAATGAAATGTTAATAATCTCTTGTGAAATTGTCCATGCTATGACAGATATTGGATCAGTCAAAAGTAATTTTAGATAAAAGTATACATGCCGAAATAGCTCAGTTGGGAGAGCGTCAGACTGAAGATCTGAAGGTCCCTGGTTCAATCCCTGGTTTCGGCATTTGTGGTGTTTAGTGCTTCACAACAACAAACTCTGCTGATTTGGGGAACAAACTGTGTATATTTCTTCAAGTGATTTACATATCTGATCCTTCAATGAATCAAACCACACATACACAATAAAGAAATTTAAATGTACAGCAGACACCTTGCTCATGCATTGAAAAACCATAAGATTGTACCTTCTAGCTTTCTTCTTGGACATTGTATACCTTGTATGTGTAATTGTGCCAATTATACAGAGAAAAGACTTCATTTAGTCTCTCAAGGAAGAAATCCCTTTGAATGACCTGTTCAAGACTTACAAGTAGCTGAGATGGGAATTGTCCTTAGACCTTTGCTTGTCTTCTCCAACACTTTATCCACACTTTGAACTAGGTTATTGCTCTCCACTTGATGAAAATCTGAAGCACCTTAGAGAATTCTTGAAGATGTTTCCATGCATGTGATTTTGCATCAAGAATATGGTAGGACATGCTTGTAGAGCAACGCTGAAAATGCTTTGTGGTATATATGAAGAAGGAAAAAAGAGGTTCCACTGAGATTTGAACTCAGATCGCTGGATTCAAAGTCCAGAGTGCTAACCATTACACCACGGAACCACAAAAAACAATGGTTTGGACTTTTTTTCCCAACAGATATTTCACATTGAACGTTAAGATTAATAATACATTTTTGTGAGCATTGTCTTTTTCTCTTAAGTCCATTTTCTCTTAAGCAATATCACACAGCTGTTAAATTTAAGGTCCCACTGAGATTTGAACTCAGATCGCAGGAGTCAGAGTCCAGAGTGCTAACCATTACACCATGGAACCACTATGCTACAACTGTAACAAAACTAGCCTTAATTCTTAATCTACAACAAGTCAATTCAATTGAAACACTTCTGTGCACATGTTCATCAGCTAAACCTTAAAGCTGTAAAAAACCAGTTATCCTGTACATTGGGAACTTTAATACATCCAGAATTGTATTTTTCTTCAAAGGATATAATTTTTTTCAAATGAAATGTTAATAATCTCTTGTGAAATTGTCCATGCTATGACAGATATTGGATCAGTCAAAAGTAATTTTAGATAAATGTATCACATGCCGAAATAGCTCAGTTGGGAGAGCGTCAGACTGAAGATCTGAAGGTCCCTGGTTCAATCCCTGGTTTTGGCATTTGTGGTGTTTAGTGCTTCAAAACAACAAACTCTGCTGATTTGGGGAACAAACAGTGTATATTTCTTCAAGTGATTTACATATCTGATCCTTCAATGAATCAAACCACACATACACAATAAAGAAATTTAAATGTACAGCAGACACCTTTTTCATGCATTGAAAAACCATAAGATTGTACCTTCTAGCTTTCTTCTTGGACATTGTATACCTTGTATGTGTAATTGTGCCAATTATACAGAGAAAAGACTTCATTTAGTCTCTCAAGGAAGAAATCCCTTTGAATGACCTGTTCAAGACTTACAAGTAGCTGAGATGGGAATTGTCCTTAGACCTTTGCTTGTCTTCTCCAACACTTTATCCACACTTTGAACTAGGTTATTGCTCTCCACTTGATGAAAATCTGAAGCACCTTAGAGAATTCTTGAAGATGTTTCCATGCATGTGATTTTGCATCAAGAATATGGTAGGACATGCTTGTAGAGCAACGCTGAAAATGCTTTGTGGTATATATGAAGAAGGAAAAAAGAGGTTCCACTGAGATTTGAACTCAGATCGCTGGATTCAAAGTCCAGAGTGCTAACCATTACACCACGGAACCACAAAAAACAATGGTTTGGACTTTTTTTACCAACAGATATTTCACATTGAACTTTAAGATTAATAATACATATTTGTGAGTATTGTCTTTTTCTCTTAAGTCCATTTTCTCTTAAGCAATATCACACAGCTGTTAAATTTAAGGTCCCACTGAGATTTGAACTCAGATCGCTGGAGTCAGAGTCCAGAGTGCTAACCATTACACCATGGAACCACTATGCTACAACTGTGACAAAACTAGCCTTAATTCTTAATCTACAACAAGTCAATTCAATTGAAACACTTCTGTGCACATGTTCATCAGCTAAACCTTAAAGCTGTAAAAAACCAGTTATCCTGTACATTGGGAACTTTAATACATCCAGAATTGTATTTTTCTTCAAAGGATATAATTTTTATCAAATGAAATGTTAATAATCTCTTGTGAAATTGTCCATGCTATGACAGATATTGGATCAGTCAAAAGTAATTTTAGATAAAAGTTATACATGCCGAAATAGCTCAGTTGGGAGAGCGTCAGACTGAAGATCTGAAGGTCCCTGGTTCAATCCCTGGTTTCGGCATTTGTGGTGTTTAGTGCTTCACAACAACAAACTCTGCTGATTTGGGGAACAAACAGTGTATATTTCTTCAAGTGATTTACATATCTGATCCTTCAATGAATCAAACCACACATACACAATAAAGAAATTTAAATGTACAGCAGACAAATTGCTCATGCATTGAAAAACCATAAGATTGTACCTTCTAGCTTTCTTCTTGGACATTGTATACCTTGTATGTGTAATTGTGCCAATTATACAGAGAAAAGACTTAATTTAGTCTCTCAAGGAAGAAATCCCTTTGAATGACCTGTTCAAGACTTACAAGTAGCTGAGATGGGAATTGTCCTTAGACCTTTGCTTGTCTTCTCCAACACTTTATCCACACTTTGAACTAGGTTATTGCTCTCCACTTGATGAAAATCTGAAGCACCTTAGAGAATTCTTGAAGATGTTTCCATGCATGTGATTTTGCATCAAGAATATGGTAGGACATGCTTGTAGAGCAACGCTGAAAATGCTTTGTGGTATATATGAAGAAGGAAAAAAGAGGTTCCACTGAGATTTGAACTCAGATCGCTGGATTCAAAGTCCAGAGTGCTAACCATTACACCACGGAACCACAAAAAACAATGGTTTGGACTTTTTTTCCCAACAGATATTTCACATTGAACTTTAAGATTAATAATACATTTTTGTGAGTATTGTCTTTTTCTCTTAAGTCCATTTTCTCTTAAGCAATATCACACAGCTGTTAAATTTAAGGTCCCACTGAGATTTGAACTCAGATCGCTGGAGTCAGAGTCCAGAGTGCTAACCATTACACCATGGAACCACTATGCTACAACTGTGACAAAACTAGCCTTAATTCTTAATCTACAACAAGTCAATTCAATTGAAACACTTCTGTGCACATGTTCATCAGCTAAACCTTAAAGCTGTAAAAAACCAGTTATCCTGTACATTGGGAACTTTAATACATCCAGAATTGTATTTTTCTTCAAAGGATATAATTTTTTTCAAATGAAATGTTAATAATCTCTTGTGAAATTGTCCATGCTATGACAGATATTGGATCAGTCAAAAGTAATTTTAGATAAATGTATCACATGCCGAAATAGCTCAGTTGGGAGAGCGTCAGACTGAAGATCTGAAGGTCCCTGGTTCAATCCCTGGTTTTGGCATTTGTGGTGTTTAGTGCTTCAAAACAACAAACTCTGCTGATTTGGGGAACAAACAGTGTATATTTCTTCAAGTGATTTACATATCTGATCCTTCAATGAATCAAACCACACATACACAATAAAGAAATTTAAATGTACAGCAGACACCTTGCTCATGCATTGAAAAACCATAAGATTGTACCTTCTAGCTTTCTTCTTGGACATTGTATACCTTGTATGTGTAATTGTGCCAATTAAACAGAGAAAAGACTTAATTTAGTCTCTCAAGGAATAAATCCCTTTGAATGACCTGTTCAAGACTTACAAGTAGCTGATATGTGAATTGTCCTAAGATCTTTGCTTGTCTTCTCCAACACTTTATCCACACTTTGAACTAGGTTATTGCTCTCCACTTGATGAAAATCTGAAGCACCTTAGAGAATTCTTGAAGATGTTTCCATGCATGTGATTTTGCATCAAGAATATGGTAGGACATGCTTGTAGAGCAACGCTGAAAATGCTTTGTGGTATATATGAAGAAGGAAAAAAGAGGTTCCACTGAGATTTGAACTCAGATTGCTGGATTCAAAGTCCAGAGTGCTAACCATTACACCACGGAACCACAAAAAACAATGGTTTGGACTTTTTTTACCAACAGATATTTCACATTGAACTTTAAGATTTATAATACATTTTTGTGAGTATTGTCTTTTTCTCTTAAGTCCATTTTCTCTTAAGCAATATCACACAGCTGTTAAATTTAAGGTCCCACTGAGATTTGAACTCAGATCGTAGGAGTCAGAGTCAAGAGTGATAACCATTACACCATGGAACCACTATGTTACAACTGTAACAAAACTAGGCTTAATTCTTAATCTACAACAAGTCAATTCAATTGAAACACTTCTGTGCACATGTTCATCAGCTAAACCTTAAAGCTGTAAAAACCAGTTATCCTGTACATTGGGAACTTTAATAAATCCAGAATTGTATTTTTCTTCAAAGGATATAATTTTTTTCAAATGAAATGTTAATAATCTCTTGTGAAATTGTCCATGCTATGACAGATATTGGATCAGTCAAAAGTAATTTTAGATAAAAGTTATACATGCCGAAATAGCTCAGTTGGGAGAGCGTCAGACTGAAGATCTGAAGGTCCCTGGTTCAATCCCTGGTTTCGGCATTTGTGGTGTTTAGTGCTTCACAACAACAAACTCTGCTGATTTGGGGAACAAACAGTGTATATTTCTTCAAGTGATTTACATATCTGATCCTTCAATGAATCAAACCACACATACACAATAAAGAAATTTAAATGTACAGCAGACAAATTGCTCATGCATTGAAAAACCATAAGATTGTACCTTCTAGCTTTCTTCTTGGACATTGTATACCTTGTATGTGTAATTGTGCCAATTATACAGAGAAAAGACTTAATTTAGTCTCTCAAGGAATAAATCCCTTTGAATGACCTGTTCAAGACTTACAAGTAGCTGATATGTGAATTGTCCTAAGATCTTTGCTTGTCTTCTCCAACACTTTATCCACACTTTGAACTAGGTTATTGCTCTCCACTTGATGAAAATCTGAAGCACCTTAGAGAATTCTTGAAGATGTTTCCATGCATGTGATTTTGCATCAAGAATATGGTTGGACATGCTTGTAGAGCAACGCTGAAAATGCTTTGTGGTATATATGAAGAAGGAAAAAAGAGGTTCCACTGAGATTTGAACTCAGATTGCTGGATTCAAAGTCCAGAGTGCTAACCATTACACCACGGAACCACAAAAAACAATGGTTTGGACTTTTTTTCCCAACAGATATTTCACATTGAACTTTAAAATTAATAATACATTTTTGTTAGTATTGTCTTTTTCTCTTAAAGGGGACCTCAGATGTATTTTTTAAATTTTTATGGTATTTCTGTGGGATATCCAGACCCTATTCCTTCAATTTAATGCACAAAATAATTATTAGATAATCAATTATACCCTTTTTAATTCTGCCATTTTTAACTTTCGTTTTGAACGACCGGTTTCTTGAAGTCCACGCCCTTCAACGATCTGTTCACGCCCTCTGTAACAGCCAGTATCTGTAATGTGTTGTTGTTTTAAAATTAGCTCTTTTTTTATTACTCATTTGACTTACTGTTAGTGTTAGCTTAAGATAACTTACCGAAACCCGTCTGAGCGCGCCGCAGTTTGCTGCTCCTTTTAGCATTAGACCACCCGAATCCGAAGCTAATGTTAGCTTGTTCCTCTTCCGGTTTTCGCCAGCTCCGCTCGTTGCACGCGATGAGATTTTGGGAGTTATCGCTGTTCCAGTGAAGACAACACAAAGTTCACCAAGTGTCTCCCGTAAATTAATCTGTAAGGAGAAGGTCCTCTTGCTGCGAGCCTGCTGCGAGGCTGCTGCAAGGCTGTACAGTTGAAGCTCCGCTCCATCGCGCCGGAAGAGGGTCCCGTCGAACCCGGTCCTTCCGCCTGTGGTCCGCTCGTTTAATTTTTGCCGGCTGCGCGTTGGCAGCGATCGCAAATACACTAAAAATTGAACTAAAACATAAAAATAACAATTATACTTTATTTATAAAGCCATTTAAAAAAACACAGCTGCAACAAAGTGCTGTACACATGAAATTAAGAACATATAAACAAAAGATGAGATGAAATCATGAAAAACAACAGTCATGTGTTTAATACAGAAGTGGGTTGAGCCTAACCAGGGGTTGCTAGGTGAGGGGCTGGACTCAGGTTTGATCTGATTGGCTGGCGGCTTGTGACGTCAATAAATGCAGGAAGTGTGAATCCTGGTGTATTTATCAAAAATAAATAAATCTACTTAGAGTAAATAAACCACTGGGTGCATTTTTTTGGCACAAGGACTGTTTTTTTATGAAGTAAATACCCAAAGTTTAGTAAAAAAAACATTAAAAAGTGAATTTTGAATGTGTGGTCCCCTTTAAGTCCATTTTCTCTTAAGCAATATCACACAGCTGTTAAATTTAAGGTCCCACTGAGATTTGAACTCAGATCGCTGGAGTCAGAGTCCAGAGTGCTAACCATTACACCATGGAACCACTATGCTACAACTGTAACAAAACTAGCCTTAATTCTTAATCTACAACAAGTCAATTCAATTGAAACACTTCTGTGCACATGTTCATCAGCTAAACCTTAAAGCTGTAAAAAACCAGTTATCCTGTACATTGGGAACTTTAATAAATCCAGAATTGTATTTTTCTTCAAAGGATATAATTTTTTTCAAATGAAATGTTAATAATCTCTTGTGAAATTGTCCATGCTATGACAGATATTGGATCAGTCAAAAGTAATTTTAGATAAAAGTTATACATGCCGAAATAGCTCAGTTGGGAGAGCGTCAGACTGAAGATCTGAAGGTCCCTGGTTCAATCCCTGGTTTCGGCATTTGTGGTGTTTAGTGCTTCAAAACAACAAACTCTGCTGATTTGGGGAACAAACAGTGTATATTTCTTCAAGTGATTTACATATCTGATCCTTCAATGAATCAAACCACACATACACAATAAAGAAATTTAAATGTACAGCAGACACCTTTTTCATGCATTGAAAAACCATAAGATTGTACCTTCTAGCTTTCTTCTTGGACATTGTATACCTTGTATGTGTAATTGTGCCAATTATACAGAGAAAAGACTTCATTTAGTCTCTCAAGGAAGAAATCCCTTTGAATGACCTGTTCAAGACTTACAAGTAGCTGAGATGGGAATTGTCCTTAGACCTTTGCTTGTCTTCTCCAACACTTTATCCACACTTTGAACTAGGTTATTGCTCTCCACTTGATGAAAATCTGAAGCACCTTAGAGAATTCTTGAAGATGTTTCCATGCATGTGATTTTGCATCAAGAATATGGTAGGACATGCTTGTAGAGCAACGCTGAAAATGCTTTGTGGTATATATGAAGAAGGAAAAAAGAGGTTCCACTGAGATTTGAACTCAGATCGCTGGATTCAAAGTACAGAGTGCTAACCATTACACCACGGAACCACAAAAAACAATGGTTTGGACTTTTTTTCCCAACAGATATTTCACATTGAACGTTAAGATTAATAATACATTTTTGTGAGCATTGTCTTTTTCTCTTAAGTCCATTTTCTCTTAAGCAATATCACACAGCTGTTAAATTTAAGGTCCCACTGAGATTTGAACTCAGATCGCTGGAGTCAGAGTCCAGAGTGCTAACCATTACACCATGGAACCACTATGCTACAACTGTAACAAAACTAGCCTTAATTCTTAATCTACAACAAGTCAATTCAATTGAAACACTTCTGTGCACATGTTCATCAGCTAAACCTTAAAGCTGTAAAAAACCAGTTATCCTGTACATTGGGAACTTTAATAAATCCAGAATTGTATTTTTCTTCAAAGGATATAATTTTTTTCAAATGAAATGTTAATAATCTCTTGTGAAATTGTCCATGCTATGACAGATATTGGATCAGTCAAAAGTAATTTTAGATAAAAGTTATACATGCCGAAATAGCTCAGTTGGGAGAGCGTCAGACTGAAGATCTGAAGGTCCCTGGTTCAATCCCTGGTTTCGGCATTTGTGGTGTTTAGTGCTTCACAACAACAAACTCTGCTGATTTGGGGAACAAACAGTGTATATTTCTTCAAGTGATTTACATATCTGATCCTTCAATGAATCAAACCACACATACACAATAAAGAAATTTAAATGTACAGCAGACACCTTGCTCATGCATTGAAAAACCATAAGATTGTACCTTCTAGCTTTCTTCTTGGACATTGTATACCTTGTATGTGTAATTGTGCCAATTATACAGAGAAAAGACTTCATTTAGTCTCTCAAGGAAGAAATCCCTTTGAATGACCTGTTCAAGACTTACAAGTAGCTGAGATGGGAATTGTCCTTAGACCTTTGCTTGTCTTCTCCAACACTTTATCCACACTTTGAACTAGGTTATTGCTCTCCACTTGATGAAAATCTGAAGCACCTTAGAGAATTCTTGAAGATGTTTCCATGCATGTGATTTTGCATCAAGAATATGGTAGGACATGCTTGTTTAAAACTTGGATCCTTTTATGCAAACATGACGTTACAGTTCATGACTGAGACCACAGATATCAATAAACTTTCAGAACCACGTACGAAGGCCACCAGATGTAAGGGGTTAAAGGGGTCAGTTTAATACTGACCTCCTTTTTACCTTTATTTGTTATGGGTCCACTTTTAAGGAACAGAGCTCAAAAACTTTGTTTATTCCCTCCTGGAATAAGTTTATCTTGAAGTCAGAGGCCTGAAGCTGACATATTCTCTGATGACCAACGCGGAAGCCAGGAGACGTTGAAACGTAAACTAAAACCAGTTTTGGACGTGCTGGGACTAAAGGACTCTGTGCATCTGAAGGCTGGTGTCTTCCCTCTTACCGGGCTGTCGTCAAAAGGTAAAGGGCTGTTTACAAAACGTACTTGGATTTTAGCAGAAGTCGGATGAGAAGTGTCACTCTGGTCTCATGCTCAGGATAATTTTCTTCTTAAATCTTTCCTCCTATTTCTTTTCCCTCTCAACCTAAGCTGGAAACTATAATTTTAAGTTAAAGAGCCCACAGACTAAATATGCTTAACATCTAATATTTATGTCTGTTGTGTTAAATTTAAGTGTGCTGACGTATTTGAATTGAAAGAAAGTGAAATCATGTCAATCAAGTGTAATGGTGTTAATTTAGTTGATTTATTTTAAATAAATGATAGTGTCTCTTTGACATATCAAACTAAGTTAACGTGTCCATTGTCACTTAATGGCTCTGTTTATTTATCCATCATAAAGATCACAGAAATATTGAATAAACTGAAAAAGAAGAGAATCCGTGAAATTACTATTCAATCTGAATAAGTAAATTAAGGTAAAAAGGAGGTCAGTATTAAACTGACCCCCTTTAACCCCTTACATCTGGTGGCCTTCGTACGTGGTTCTGAAAGTTTATTGATATCTGTGGTCTCAGTCATGAACTGTAACGTCATGTTTGCATAAAAGGATCCAAGTTTTAAACTCTGAGGATAATAATTTTGGCTGGAAGTGTTCAAAGCAGGCAGATTCTGCATGTTTTTATCATTTGAAGCTGTGAGATTATTATTGTTTCAACTCTGTTAGACGCTGTTGGAAGCATTCAGGTGAAGTTTTGTCAGCCGTGGTCTGTGGTGGTTCTGGTCCTGGTTCGGTCCAGTTCACGCAGACTCCTGTACAAAGCTTTGTTTGACCGCCGAGTCAGAAGCCTGAAAGCTAATTTAACATCTACAAGATTGCTGTTGTGGTATTTTACATTTTAGAGCAGGTCAAAGAAGCATATTACTGTTAGAACGTGTCGGATAGTGGTTCTGTTCAGACCCGAGTTTCTGATCCACGACAAAGTGGACCGGTACCGACCTTGACGCGCTCCGAGAGAGTCCGTGTTTGTTCAACAGCTGCAGTGCTGTGTTACTGAGCGTGACTAAGTTGGCCTGTCTAGATGTGCGCCGCATGTTTCAGCATTTTGGGAAGTTAAATTGTAGCGTTTGAGTTGTTTTTAAGAGTCTATGAAGTTGTGGTCTGCTGTGCAAGCTAACGTTAAGAAGACGTGTGTCTACATGTTTGTTTATGAGCTGTGATTGGATGAAACGAGTACTGTGTGCTGTCAATCACTCATGTAGCGAACGCTGATTCGCTGTTGTGTGCTGTCAATCACTCTTGTGGCGAACGCTGATTCGCTGTTGTGAGCTGTCAATCACGTCGCACGCCGTTGCGACCAGCCCACTTTGTCGTCATTTCCGGCGCTACATTGGTCGAAGGTAAGAAACTACATTCGCCATTTATGCTTGGAGAATGAACTACATATGCTGTGATTGATTTGTTGACGTCACGTATGTTGTAGCGAGCTCCGCCTCGCTCACGTAAGAAGCTGGTGACGCGCTACGCACGCTGCGTTGGCCCGCCCATTTTTGTCGTCACTTCCAGGTGCCGCACTTTGAGTGACAGGTCACACTCGCTGGTTCACACTCGTTCACACACGAACACACACTTAAACACTCATCTGAAGCCATCAACACTGTCTAGCAACATAAACTTGTCTCTGACAAGAACGCGGTTCGAGCAATTATCACGTTCTTACTGAAAACTAACCCTAAAAGGTTGTTTTCTTTCCATGTACTGATTTAAACTCAGTCGCTTCGTGATAACATACTCGACGCTGCCCCCTGCTGGACGTTAATAGATGAGTTTTCTCTCAACACATCATAAAGTCAGCATTTTTTATGGTGAAAATTACCAGCTTTAAAATTGTTCTGTACACAAACAAAAAATCCTGTTTATTTTAAATAAAGAATTTTTGAATAACAGAGGTACAGACGAACAATTGATGCTCATTTTAAATACTGAAGAGATTTAAAATAACACAAAAAAAGCATCTTTTATTTGATTTTCAGATTAAATAAAATTAATAAATAAAATGATGTCGCTTGTTAGGAAACCGTTCTGTTTCCACACAGCAAGGTGACAAGCGAAACTCAAACGAGCATAGTTAGAGTCAGTGCAGATGACTAGCGTCTTGATGGAACGTGCTACTACCATCTGGAGAGCTATTAGGATCATGATCACGACAATCTCAGCGTACCGAGAAGTCTGAGAGCCTGATTTGTAGCTGAAGGTGATCTGCTCTTGGTCTTGGAGGAGGACCCCTCCAACACCTGCCCTACAGATTTTGTCGCGGAGGAACGAAGATCCATCCACGTACAATGTTGTCATATCTTTGCAGATATTGTCATCAAAGAAGTGGTGGTTCGGGTCTTCAGTCACAGGGGTTTTTTCCTCAGCCAACGGCTGGGTCGCTGGTACATCTTGTGTACACTTTTGGCAGAGTGCCAAGTCTGTCCCCAGATGTGACTTCTTGTTTTGACCATAACGTATGTCTAGGTTAAAACTTTGAAGCGCCATGAGCCACGTTGCAACACGTGAGTTTGTTACCACACCATCTCTGATGCGTTGGCTGTTTAGGAATGTCACTGGCTGGTGTTGTGTTTCCACAACGATCTTCTGTCCACCAATGTAGCCGGAGAAATGTTCTGCTGCCCACACTGTGGTCAGTAGAGCTTTCTCACAGTCTGAGAATCTCAACTCGGGTCCTGCCATCGTCTTGCTGGCGTAGGCTACTACACGTTTGTCTCTGTCGTGTATTTGGTACAGACCAGCACTTATGCAACGAGCTGAGAAGCCCACTTCCAAGTAAAGCTCTTTGTTGTAGTCTGGGTAGACTAAACATGGGGCTGACTTGATCCTGTCTATAAGAGCGTCCATTGCCTGCTGCTGTTTGTCAGTCCAGACAAATGGGACGTCTTTCTTTAGGAGTTCAGTCAGTGGCTTTGCAAGGTCTGCATAGTTCTCTATGAACTGGTTCGAGTAGTTACACACGCCAAGAAAACTTTGTAGTTCTTTGAGATTGGTGGGGACCTTGAGATTGTCAAGGCCTTGGGCACGAGTTAAGATGCCATGGTTTGGTTTAAGCCGTTCACGCAGTGTATCGGGAAGCTTGTACAGGAACCTCATAGGCTTCGGCCAACGTTTCTCCGTACGTTTACCTCTTTCTGCGTAATTCAGGTGTGTCACAACTGTCGGCGCAGTCGCTGGTGTGTCTGACTGGTCAGACCGCGGTGCGTCACTGTCGTTGTGATGTGTGTCTTCCCACTTCATGACTGAAGAGGTGCTCTTTGAGTCTGTAAGAACTATGTCATCTCTGAGTAGTCCTATACTCAAAAGCTCTTGAACCAAGGTTTCATCGAAAGCTTGGCTGATGGCTGAAGTACCTGTCCCAGAGGACAGTACAGCGTCTGTGGTGTGGGATCCTCGGACCTCCACACAGTCTACTACCTGTGGTAGAGAGTGAGAGTACACCCCCCTTTTGTTGGAGGAGGGGTCCTCAAAATCTGTGACACTGAAATCCAAGTGACTGTCAGCATGTCGCGGACTGCCACTTCCAGGACTCACATGTCCTTGAACCAAGGTTTCATCGAAAGCTTGGCTGATAGCTGAATTACCTGTCCCATAGGACAGTACAGCCTCTTCGGTGTAGGATCCTTGGATCTCAACACCTTTCACTACCTGTGGTAGGTAGTGTTCAGTGAGTGCTGACTGTGTCAGCTCGCAGAGGAGGTTCTCTTGTCGGGCCAGAGTCTGGTCCAACTGTTGAGTCTCTACTGTCTCATCTGTAGTTGAAGGTTCACTTACCGGGCTTGTGACCACGGTTGGGGAGTCCCTCGTGGCCACTGCGGTACCTGCGGTTAGGCAGTCTGTACCACAACGAGGAGGCACTTTTATTGGCAGGGGTTTTCTCACTGTTGCCCACATTTTCTGTTGACCATAATCTATAATCGCTTCAAAACGGTTTATAAAGTCTTGGCCAACCAGAAATGGGAATGAGTCAAGTGTGGACACATACACTGGGTGGTGTAGTGTCGTTTTGCCAATCTGCATGTGAACCATAGCTATGGCTGTTAGGGTTGTTCTCGTCT
>JBBPBX010078878.1:0-16520 GCA_038048925.1 Garcialebias charrua
TTTCCATGTTTCATGTCTCAAACCCATAGTATCCTCTAGTTTTCACCTCTCCGTTCGTTCCCCCACTCCCGCCCGCCTCATTGACGGGTCCCCCGCCTATACTGTCCGTCACCTCCTCTGCTCTAGAAAGAGGGGCTACGGATTCCAATACCTGGTCGACTGGGAGGGCTACGGCCCAGAGCAGCGTTCCTGGATCCCCTCCTGTCATGTCCTGGACAAATCCCTCATCACAAGTTTCCATAGACTCCATCCGGACTAGCCAGGTGGGACGACAGGGGGCGTCCCTTGAGGTGGGGATATGTCACGATTCATGCCTGTTAGATCCGATTTTCTATCAATCTGTGCACTTTTCAAACCGGTCTGTCTTCACTGCAGCTCTGATTACTTTCAATCAGCTGCACCTGTTTCTGTACCCTTTATAAGCCAGACTCTCACACAGGGTGAGTGCCAGATAGTTGAAAACAGTTTACTGTGAGTAGATATCCCGCGCCTCATCTGTTTCCTGGTTCCTGTCCTTTCTTTGGTTTCCTGTATCCTCGCCTCCTCTGATCTCCTGGTTTTGACTCCTTGCCTGACTGACTTCTCGTTGCCGTCTCTGCCCTTCACGGATTGACGACTACTGGATTTATGGTACCAACCTTTGCCTGCCTGACGATGCCTCTTTGCCTTCTCCTTCTGGACCTGCCGTCCATCTGCTCCCCGGTTTGGATTTATCAGAATCAGAATCAGAATCAGGTTTATTGGCCAAGTATGTTGACACACACAAGGAATTTGTTTCCGGCTGTTTGTGTCTCTTTAGAAAGTGTCTCTCTAAAAATGCTAAAAACTATACAGATACATTACATTAAAAAAACGTACAAATAATACACAAAATACAGAAGGATTCACATCACATGGGGGTTGTGAATGGGTTGGGGGTCACACTGATGAATGTCTGATGATCAGCTGTTGATGATGGTGATGGCCTGGGAGAAGAAACTGTTCTTGTGTCTGACAGTCTTAGTGGACAGAGATCTGTAGCGTCTGCCAGACGGGAGGAGTTGGAACATGTTGTGACCCGGGTGTGTGGAGTCTGTGATGATTTTTCCAGCCCGTTTCCTGGTTCTTGCGTGGTACAAGTCCTGAATGGAGGGCAGAGAATCCCCGATGACTTTCTCAGCCGTCCTTACTGTTCGCTGCAGCTTGCATCGCTTGTCGGATTATCCTCTACGCCTGTCGGATTATGTCACGGACTCTTTGCTGCGGCCGGCTGTCCACCCTCACTGGAATCAGCCCATCCTGCAGTGGCTCTGCCCGGGAGGAACGACTCAAAACGCTGAAACCCCCTTCACTCACGAGACGCTTAGTGGTTTTCCCCTCATTGACTTTTTGCCCCTCATTGTTTCATCAGCTGGACCACTAACCGTTCTCTTCCTACCTACAGACTCGTTCCAGCCCAAGGGGTCCTGTTCTCCGGCACCAGAACCAGTCTTTAAACCCTTTAAGGAATATTTCATTAAAGTGTTATTCCCACCATTTTTCTACTGTGGTGATTTTGGTCTGGTTCAGTGGGGGTTCGTTACAGCCGAATCAGCTCAGGGACAACATGTGTCATTTATGATACAACTAATGTGTTAACACAACTATCGTGTCACTCAAATCAACACAAATGTGTGTTAAAATGTGTTATTTTGACGCAAATATACATATAAAATGTCTGTCTTCTGCTCTCTGTCTTCAGCTGTCTTCTGCTCTTTCTGTCTTCAGCTAGCTTCTGGTTTGTCTGTCTTCTGCTCTTTCTTCACCTTTGTTCAACTCTTTCTCTCTTCAGCTCCCTTTTCAGTCTCTCCCTCCAGCTCTTCTCGTGCATTCATTCAGCAAATTTGCATTCTCAAGGCTTGATCATGTGAGCAGCTGGTTTCGGCTGTCATCAGCCAACTGGTTCATCCACTGTGAGGGGGTGCTATTTATAAGACTGAGCTGAATACAGTGCAGCTCAGACTGAGGAAGTCTTTCGGACGAAAGACGAAACGTTTCTACAATTTTTTTGTTTTGTTTTGTTTTTTTGAATGTCCAGAGGACCAGACTTAGATTTTTTAGATTCTCAAGGCTGTTTTGCAAGAAACAGCAATTTTTCTAGTTTTTTTTTCAACAAAACTATTTTTGTAAATTTTTCTCCTATTTTAATACTATGACCTGAATTTAACAGTTTTATATTTTTAAATATATCATTTAGAAAGTTCCCAAATTCCTGGTTTCCCATAAATACCTTCCGTCATGTCATGTCTCGGTCATATTACTCATGGATATCATATAAATGCTAGATACCGCATTGAGCGCTGTGACACAGGAATTACAGCCGCCATCTTGGAGTGGTCGTCCTTATTTGGTTAAATCAATCAATCAATCACCTTTATTTTACCAGGTAGAGCCTGTTGAGATCGAGATCTCTTTTACGAGAGGTCTCTTATTTGGTTAAAGCAGAAGAGCAGAAGATGCTTCAGCACTGTGCAGCTTATTTCTGTTCAAATTGACGGACTGTTGACATCAGGGATCGGGGGATAACTTTTCACAAGTTAGCTGAACATATTATTGCTGGGTTTCAGATGACGTAGCAGTGACGTCACAGAATGCAGATGCGGGGCAAGAAGTAAACGCAGCCGTTTCCTTCTGTTGCTGATTCAGCATCAACATGCCTAAATTCTGTGCCGTTTACGGTTGTTGCAACCGCTCTAATCGAGAGATAGATAAAAGTTATTTTCGTGTTCCGAAAGTAGTATGCTACAAGGGGATTAATTTAAAAAAACTTACAGAAAAAAGACGACAAACGTGGATTACAACCTACGGCTAAAAACAGGAGGTGCAGAAACTGACGAGAGTCTGCAGCGACCACTTTGTTACAGGTAAGGGTCGTATCGTTTAAATCATATTTTCAGATATTTTATTGGACAGTAACTAGAAAGACAGGTAAGATATGTTATGCCCTAGCTTGTGTAGTGGTTCAACACTTGGTTGTTCCCAGAAAAAATCCGATTAGAATGCTAATGTTGTTAGCGGTTAGCTTAGTGCTAGGAAAGGCATTTACGTGTTTTACTTTAAAGTGGTGTCTTATATTTAGGTTGTCCGAGTGCAGCAGGTGATGTACATTCCCAAGACTGGGCCCCCACTGTTAACCTGGGGTACCAAAGAAGTAACGAGTGGCCACAAACAGAAGCATCCCTCCGGCGCAGGGAAAGAGCTAAGGCCTGGAAGCTTCTCTGCACTGAGGAGGCCAACAGTCTGGAAGATGAGCTCTGTGAAGAAAGCTTACCAGCCCCTGAAAACGAACGATTCAAAGGTAAAATAATAATAAATAAAAATACTATTTATTTATTTATAGAATTTCTGAACGTAATTTTTAATAATTAAATATTTGCAGATGCAGAATGCCAGACGGATCTAAGCATGGTTGACCTCACAAAGCTGGAGGATGCAGTGAAAGGCTACACAACTGAGATCTGCGACCTTAAGGAAAAAGTCTCAGTGACTAAATTTACTCCTGAAACCTTCCAGAACAACGATAAAACAAAGTTTTATACGGGACTGCCCAACTTTTTAGTTTTGATGCAAATTTTTCAGCTCTGTGAACCTTATACATCAGCATGTCATCACTGTCAGCACTCTCCAAATTTGAGCAATTTATTATGATACTTATGCATCTCAGATTAAATCTGCAGCTTCAAGACCTTGCCTATAGATTTAATGTGTCAAAAGCCACTGTGTCTCGAATTTGTTTTAGAACGATTCATGTTCTCCATGAAAGATTACAATTCTTAATAGTGGCCTGAGCGACAAGTAATTCAATCAACTATATTTATATAAATATTTTAAGTTTAAATGATTATACATGTATTTATCATTTAAAGTAAATCAAAAGTAAATTAAATCACTAATACTGTTACAGACCATATTTGTACATGTTAATTGTTCATGAAGACAAAAAAAAAATTTACCCAATAAGGTTGAATATTTTTAATTTATTCAATGAACTCCATAACCAATCTTTGTGAATATTGGTCAGTTAAAATGACATGAGTTTTGCTATTGAAATAAAAACATTTTTCTGAAGTAGACTCATTTTGCAACATTTGTGACATATGACATTTGTATGTGCTGTTATTTAACATATTAGAACACCTTTGAAATTCACAAGCTAATCTCATATTGATT
Organism: Garcialebias charrua; assembly: GCA_038048925.1. NCBI lineage: Eukaryota > Metazoa > Chordata > Actinopteri > Cyprinodontiformes > Rivulidae > Garcialebias > Garcialebias charrua. The sequence continues at coordinate 4,189 of JBBPBX010078878.1, forward strand.
TAAATATATCATTTGATTTAACATACTTAACTTTTCAATTAAGATTATTGTAAATAAAAAACAGCTGTCATGACATGTAACAACATCACATGACCCTTCTGCAGAGTGCTTGCTACAGGTGTAGCTGAAACATGTTATGGTAGTGACAAATGTTTTTGGGGAAAAAAAGAGCAACTGTTTAAATTTGTATAAACTTTTCAAACTCCTTTCATCAACTACTCCAAATAACATTCTTGATTCTTAGATTGGTTAGTCACGTGTGGATTTCTGTCCCAGGATTTCAGGTAGGATGCAATGTGTAAAATAGTGCTGAATTTTGGGAACTGCTGTTTCCCACAGCTGGTCATCTGGCAGAATTCTTTCCACATAAATATCATTTTCACTCCATACTACAAAATCACAATATTGTACATCCACAATGTGAATCTGATCCTGGAGCTGATGGTAATAAGGATGGTTCCTATCCAGTTGTACAGAATCTCCAACCTTGACGAGACGACGAGACAAAAACCAGGCTGTCCAGCACACATCCTCAGACCGACTTCATGCTGTTTGCTCTGTGGGCACTGAAGGACAAGACAATGAAACTTAGACATAAAAAATAAATACGGTAGTCTCCAAAACATTTCAATATGATACGTTTTTAAAGATTGTGTTTCACTCATTTCACTATCCAACACCAATGTTAGAAAATGAGACTATATTTATGTCTCTGTCAACCAGGTGTGTTCCACAGGTAAGAATGTATTAATCTGGACTAAGTTTTAAAAGGTGATGGAAAGGTCACACATTTTTTAACTGGAAACAAGGCAACATCCCACAAACTGCAAGACCATCCCCAAAACTACGGCTACATGCTGTGAAATATGCAAACAACAAAGATTTGAGTAAAAAATTATAGTTGTAACATTCATACTGTGAGGTGCGCAAAGTCTGCAGTGCAGTACCCTAATGCATGCTCAATAATCCAGGTAGAAAAATCTAAAAAAGCTAAGTCTGCAGTGCAGTAGTCCAAACCTTTTGAGAAATAAATTTTACCTTGATTTCACACACCCTGGCTCCATGACAGTCACATGAAACGACTCCATCTGGTGAGGCTCCCATGTATGGCCACCTTGAGTTTAACCAGCTAGTATCTGAAGTTACAAAGAAGATACGATCACCTTGATGATACTGTATTATCAAAACAAAAAAAATCATAATATTTTCAGTACATTAACTTACCTTTTTAATGGAGTTACTGTAGATCTCTGACCTACAGTGTAGAAATGCATATGACTCAACGTTAACACATACAACTCCAGCACGAATTTGGCTTTACAGAAGCTAAATATATTATTTTTAAGTAGATCCACGCACATAGAAATAACAGGGGGCTAACTAAACTTGTTGTTAGCATTAGCGATAGCGTAGTTAGCATAGGCTAATTACTAAATAAATAATACATCTCACTACTCACCCGGGCAGAAACAAGTCGACAACCATTTAAAGCTTCTTTTGATCCTAAATGGTTAACCCAAAACTCGTCCTCGCCAGTTTATTTAGGGCTTTGGCATACTTGCTGTAATCCATTCTGCTGTGTTTTGAACTGGGGAAAATCACTTCCTGCCCCGCATCTGAATTTCGCGCCACTTCCGGGTCACGTGATTGCAACCCAGCAATAGTTTGTGTTTTGTGAATAGAATATTACTGTACTGTATTTACGGTATGTCCAGCACCTGACATTCTGTTCAGTGTAACACCTGTGTTCAGCAGCAATGATGCTCACTGAGATTTGATGACAGGAATATTTTTCAAACAAGCATACTCACAATTTCAGTAGCTTTGGTTCATTATCAACAGATATGCATCAAAACTGGAGTTCTGTTTAAAGTGCGTCTTTCACTTTAAACACATGTAGTTGCCTTTTCAACCTAACATGTCTAAAACTCCAATTTTCATCAAAAATACAGATCATACCTCAAAATAAAATGTGCTACTACTACTACCTTTTTTGTCTTCCCTCGCTACTCTATCTAAAAATAGCGCCCTCAGCGGTAAACCGGAAGTGACATCACGGGAGGGGAACATTCGTGGTTTCTTTTGTCCAAATATTTCAAGTAAGAAAGTTTTTGTTGTAAATTTAATACTACTCTTAGCCAAATTTTACATCCACAGTTGTAAATTCTCCTTGCTAAAGCCTAGATTTATAGTGTTTTCTAATTATATTTCCTCTTACTTAGCTACTTTAAAGTACTGTACTAATTCCAAAGCTTTAAAAACTAAAACAATCTGTAACAAATTTCTGTTGTAAGCTGCCCAAGACACATTTTTGTTTTTGTGCTATGCATGCCTTAAGTCTCGAGCCATGTTTGACATTGTAAGTTTTTTTTGTACTTGTTTCTTTTATAAATAAAAAATAAAAATAAAATAAAAAAATAAAAAACCACCAGGGGAGAAACTCCTCCTTTAAAATTAAATGGATCAAAAGATATCTCTTAAATCCAAACTCTTTGTGGAACTTCATTTCAACACATGTATTTGAAGCATTGGGTGGTTTGTCTTTTATTTTAAGGTGTAATTACAACATTGACAAAATTCCGATCAAACTCTCCAACTTCCACAAACAGCTGTTTTTGTGCTGGACTCTGGTTCACAAACACAATTTCTCTCCACACAAATACTATATCTGGAATAACAAAGACATTTGTTTTAAACATAAATCTATTTTCTTTAAAAATTGGTTTGACAGAGGAATAGTTCATGTACATCAGTTATTCAACAAAGACGGCAACACTTACTCTTACAGTGAATTTTTAACTACGTATAACTTTCCAGTACTACCAAAAGAATTTGCAATTGTCTTTGATGCAATTCCATCTGGTGTAAAAATGTTGATGTCAAATCCTGTACACAACAGCACGAACTATTTAACTGAAGAATTATTCATTGGTAACTCTGACCCTTTTTTAAGTGAAAAAACAAATAACAAATGTATTAGAGAATTAATAATTAGAGAATGTATTAGTAAACCTGCTTCTATATTCTTCTGGGATAATTTATTTAATGATATCTGTTGGAAAGATGTTTGGTTGTTACCTAGAAAATACTTTATAACTAATAAGATTCGAGAAGTGTCCCTAAAGATTCTGCATAAATGTTATCCTGTAAACTATATAATCTCCAAGTACCGTCCAAACGTAGACCCAATGTGTTCACTCTGCCACAGCTCTGAGGAGACCATCATCCATCTCTTCTGGGACTGTTCTCATACTCAGGTGTTCTGGAAAGACATTTTCATGTATGTAAATAGAAAGTTAGAAATTGACCTACCATTTGACGCTAAAATTATACTGTTTGGTTTCTTTTGTCCAAATATTTCAAGTGAGAAAGTTTTTGTTGTAAATTTAATACTACTCTTAGCCAAATTTTACATCCACAGCTGTAAATTCTCCTTGCTAAAACCTAGATTTATAGTGTTTTCTAATTATATTTCTTCTTACTTATCTACTTTAAAGTATTGTACTAATGCAAAAGCTTTAAAAACTAAAACAATCTGTAACGAATTTCTGTTGTAAGCTGCCCAAGACACATTTTTGTTTTTGTTTATGTGCCTTTATTCTCTTTTGTGCTATGCATGCCTTAAGTCTCGAGCCATGTTTGACATTGTAAGTTTTTTTTGTACTTGTTTTTTCTATAAATAAAAAAAAAAAAAAAAAAAAAAAAAAAAGCTAAGAAAGATATGGGATTGCACCAGGAGGAGGCGACACATAGTAAAGTTGTTTTGACATAAGTATGTCATCTCTGACTATTACATCAAATATCTAGCCAAATAACTTCTAGATACAGTATAAACTACCTAAAGCTAAAAATTGTTTATATTTATATATAGAGATACAGCATTAATTACACCACTGATGGATTTAACTACATTAGCCTAATCTTTAGCTTCCTAAACAAATTTTTTTCTAAACCACTCGGTTGATATTTTTTCTGCTGCCAGACAGTAATTATATGGGTTTTATTTACAAACTGATGACCTGTAGAAGACATTTGAGATAAAATTCAAATTTTTTATTCATTTTTTAAGACACAACCAGGTTGAGTTAGCATAGCTTTAGCTCTGTGCATTTCATAATTTATAGCTACAAAATCAATCGGTTGATATTTTTTCTGCTGCCAGACTAATTATATGGGTTTTTATTTACCAACTGATGACCTGTAGAAGACATTTGAGATAAAATTCGTTTTTTTAATTCATTTTTTAAGACGCAACCGGGTCGAGTTAGCATAGCTTTAGCTCTGTGCATTTCGTAATTTATAGCTCCAAAATCACTCGGTTGATATTTTTTCTGCTGCCAGACAGTAATTATATGGGTTTTTATTTACAAACTGATGACCTGTAGAAGACATTTGAGATAAAATTTGATTTTTTATTCATTTTTTAAGACGCAACTGTGTAGAGATAGCTTCGGTTTAGCTCTGTGTTTATCATAATTTATAGCTCCTGAACCACTTTCAACCATTTCAACCAATAAATAAATAAATTATTTTCTTGTCCTTACTTCTGAAGTCAATCCTGTGTTCGTTCAGGTCGCTGTCGTTGTAATCCTCCTGACAAATCACGGAGTTGGTCGTGACGCTTCTGTTGGTGAAATCCTGCCTTTTCAACCGGACAAACCTCACCCAAGCTCTGAAAGCTGGGGTTTTTGGTGCAGGACACAATGTCCAGACAAACTGGAGTTCGAACAACCCCCACACACACAAATATTAACCATTATTGGACCTATTTCGCTTCAATACAATTCAATACAATACAAAACCTTCCGACTACGTCGCCTCCTCCGCCTACGTCACGTGTCACGTGACTCCAAAACCGCGCGTTTTTTTAGGCTGTGTTTTCCCCCTGATTTGTGGCTGATTTGTTGCTATTAATTTGGAAAGCATGAGGATTATCAAAATTACTGTATTACCTCTAAATATTATTTTTCTGCCCAAAAAAACTAACATGAAACATGCACTTTAAGTTCTAAGAAATTAAAAAAGTAAAAAAATGGGGGGACTATAGGAAGAAAATAAGATTGACCTCCTTTGTACAAGGCTTTTGTGTAGACACTCCCAAATGGCCCTTTTTCATTTTGAGGGTTTTTCCAAATAAAAAGATGTGAAGAAGAGGTGGACGTATCTGAGGAGGATTCATCTGTGCAGTGAGGATTTTAAACTGGAGGAGTTTGACCAAACAGATCAGATTTTCTGACTGAGAGATGGTGTGGTAGCATCAGTTCACCTTCAAAGAGTAGGTGCATCATCATAAGTCCATTAATGTTCATAAATGTACATATTTTATTGTCAGTCACAAGGTGAGATACCTCCATGTGTTTATATGTACAGGTTATAAACTGTAAGGTTCATATTCATGATGCTTTTTCATTTCAGCTTGAAAACTGCAGGACTACAGGAACCTGAACAAAAGCTGGAGCTGGTCTGTCTGTGGCATTTTCAACTGATTTTAGCCTTTTAAAGTTAAAAGGGTTGCCTCAGATTTATCAGGGTGTTTTTAAATAATGTGCCCTGTTTAAGCTACATCGCTCAAAGACGTGTAATTCTCTGTATTGGCTTTTAGACGAGCCTTTAGTCTGTGGGTCAAGGCTAGATGTCTCTTGCAGTGCAGTACCAGGGCTGGCGGAGGTGCTGTGCAGGTCCAAGACGACATCCATGAAGCAACTGGTGGAGGCAGCTGGACCAGACCTTTCCAACATCCAAGTCGTGGTTTCTCTGCTGGGGGTCTGATCCGCCAGGTTAGCACAGCCCTTCCTGGAGCTGGTGAAGGGAAAGCTGTCGGCCAAAGAGAGGCATCTCCTCCAACTGTTCTTTGGAGGAAATAATCCACCAGAGTCAACAGACCCATTCCCTGATTTGATCCTGGATCCTGGCTTCACAAAAGACAGTGGTCCTCTGTTATCCAACACAGACTCCCAGTTGAGTTTGCACAGTATGGGCCCAAAGAGACTTTATAAACACTGAAATCTCAAGGTCGTCTCGATTGGCCACTCTGGGCCTGTTGTAATTACTTACTCTGCCAGTCACCAGAACTATTACATGAAGATTTCAGACGTCTTTCACAAATCCGTTACTGATTATAAGCATCCATGGATTTAAAGCTGTGAAGCTCCTCTGTTGTAGGCACTCCTTGTATTCACTAAATAATTAACAATATCAGAGTAACTTCTCTGTGGCAACTTGTCCGCTTCGTCTGACATTCATTCATTCATTCATTCATTCAACCTTTATTTCTTAGATTATTTAGATTACTTAGATTACTTAGATTATTTCTTTATTTCTTTATTCCTTATTTCTAAATAATTTCTTTGTCCACCTCACAGGGGTCAACTGGGACCGCAGCTATTTTCTTGCTCTTGGCCAAGAGTATCAAAATACTGAGCTCTAGTCTGTTCTCCATCTTCCTCGAATTTGCCTTTACACATGGCAGAAAAGCCGGTATTGCGCAATATCAGTCACATGTGTGGGAACTGCTAGTGTCACTCAGCCCTCTGTGAATAGCTAACAACCATCAGGATGCTAATGATCCATCGTTAGGCTGATGGTCCTCCTTGATCATGTGAGCAGCTGGTTTCGGCTGTCATCATCCAACTGGTTGATCCACTATGAGAGGGTGCTATTTATAAGACTGAGCTGAATACAGCAGCTCAGACTGAGGAAGTCTTTTTGATGAAAGATGAAACGTTTCTACTTTTTTTTTTTTTTTTTTGAATGTCCAGTGGACCAGATTGAACTTTTTTTAGATTTTTCTACCAGGATTATTGAGCATGTATCAGGACAGTTTTGTTGTTACTGTTATTATTTAGGACATTAAGTATGTTATAGTCCAGGGCGACGTGTGAAATATATGCCTGCCTGCTTCAATAAACAGCAATATTAGAACTGGATCTGACTAGTGTCTCTTCCCAACACAGATGCTGGTCACATCAGCTACATTCAGGCGTAGATTAACTATGAGACTCAAATATATATTCCGTCAGTCGCAACTCAGAAAGCAGTATGTTATACACCGGCGCCATTATTGTTGATAGGAATATGCTGTTGGTCTGTGCGTGCATGAAACATATGCCTGTAGTGCGCATGTGCTTTAACACCTCTGCAGAGCTTTTGACACCTCTGTGGGCAGGTGGGCGGTCCAACAGAAAACCTCCACTCTGGGTTGAAAAACCTCTGGATTCAGTAGGGTGGGGAGGGAGAGAGAGAGAGAGACTGGTGTGTCGGAAATGAACAGCCGAACCACAGAGAGAAAGGTGCGGCTTCACTCAAAATATGTGTTGTGTAAACGGCCCCTTAATGTACAACAATCAGAAATGTTAAGCTCTCGCAGGCCACATACAATGACTTAGCAGGCCACATCTGGCCCACAGGCCTTGAGAATGACACAGGTGCCCTAAATCCTAAACCTGTGAGGATCCAAGAAGTCAAAATTAAATTCAAACTTGTTCACCCAATTTTTGTTTTTAAAATTCATTGATATTGCAAGTTGTGTCATCATTTGATCCTGGAAAAACAAACAATTTAAATAAATCATTAACGACCTGAAAAGAACAAGACGTTCATGCCTGTGGATGTTAACACAACAACATAAAGGACAGAGTACCGGTATTCTGATTCTTGCTCAATAATCCAGTTAGAAAAATCCAACAAAGTTAATCAGGTCGTCTGGACAGATTGTTCTTGTTGAAAAGGTTTATCTTTCAGTCAAAAGGCTTCATCAGTCCGAGGAGCTGCAACATACTCAGTCTTACAAATAGCACCTTCACATAGTGGCTCAACCAGTTTGATGGTGCTCAGATGGTTTTTGGAGTCCACCCTCTCCCTCGCCAACTCGTTTGAAGAAGCCATGGGCAAAGTGCTTCACAACATCCTGATTCACGCTCAGTGATCCAAGTAGAAAAATCCAACAAAGTGCAGTCAGGTTTTGGCCATGACTGCCTCAAAAGAGTCGACGGGGAGAGGGCCGGCTCCAGAAACCATCTTATCACCATCAAACTGGTTGACCTACTATGAGTATGTGCTATTCATAAGACTGAGTTTGTTGTGGCTCCTTCAGACTGATGAAATCTTTTGGATGAAAGACGAAACATGTCACCAAAAAAAAAAACTGTTCAGAGGACCTGACTTAACTTTGTTGGATAAAGTATAAAATATTTACTCCATTTAATGAAAAGGACGGAGACAGGTATGTTGAGTTTTATGTTGCTTATTCCAAACACTAGATTTTATTTTTTCCTAACCATTCAAACAGTGCGACGTAAATAAACACTTGTGATTTTGCTGTACACTCTTGGTGATTTTCAGTTTTTCTGCAATCGTGCCTTTAACAAAGATGATCATTTTTAAATGAAACTTATTTTGTACAAAAGCTGACAGTGAACATGTTTCACAAAGTGCCTAAACCAAAACAAACCAGTCTCCTTTTTTTTTTTTTTTTCCAGTCATACAGAAGTGTTCTTGAACTGTTGGAACATGAGAGCATCAGAACTGGTGACAAAGTGCAAGATGTGATAGAAACGATGTCCTCTGATTTGCTGCATCGCACCACAGATATCAAAAAGTACATGAAGTACCACTGAAAACTGTTTTCCTTGAAGTTAGCCTACATGCAAATGCCCTGAAATGATTACACAATCAGACTGCAGCTGATTAACAAAGTCACACAGAAAGAAACCAAACACTATCCAGGAATGATTATCACCTGCTGCCAAAAGAAAGAGGCAGAAGACAAGTCCAGAAGAAGATGATGTGTCTTTGTATCTGTGTGTGTCTGTTCATTGCTTACCAAATGACCATGAACCACAGGACCAGTGCAATGAAACGTGCAGAACGTTCACTTACCAAGTCACTCAAGTTCAAGATGGCTGCCACAGCCAACTGACCTTAAAGACCACATGTCTTTACTTCAGCCAGTTTTAGAGAATACTCTAAATGTTTGGTGGGGTTAGTCAGTACCTGAAACTGTCCCCAAGATGTCTGTATATTCTGAAGGTCAATGGACAGTGGTTTCTAAGGTTTCAATTAAAATACTATTAACGGTTGACTCTCAAGATCGTTTGCTTTGGTTGTCCTGCAGTTCAGGTCCACAGATGTCATCAGGGCTCTAGTAATCCTGAAGTCCAGGATGATCCACAGAGGTGATCAGGTCTTTAGAAGTCCTGAAGTCCAGGCTGGTCCACAGAGGTGATCAGGTCTTTAGAAGTCCTGAAGTCCAGGCTGGTCCACAGAGGTGATGAGGTCTTTAGAAGTCCTGAAGTCCTGGCTGGTCCACAGATGTCATCAGGTCTCTAGTATTCCCACAGTCCAAGAGGATCCAAAGCGGTCATCAGGTCTCTAGTAGTCCTGAGGTCCAGGCTGGTCCACAGAGGTAATCAGGTGTTTAGAAGTCCTGAGGTCCAGGATAGTCCACAGAGATGATCAGGTCTTTAGTAGTCCTGAGGTCCAGCTGGTCCACAGAGGTGATCAGGTCTTTAGTAGTCTTGAAGTCCAGGCTGGTCCACACAGGTGATCAGGTCTTTAGTAGTCCTGAGGTCCAGGATGATCCGAAGAGGTGATCAGGTCTTTAGTATTCCTGAGGTCCAGGCTGGTCCACAGAGGTGATCAGGTCTTTAGTAGTCCGGAGGTCCAGGCTGGTCCACAGAGGTGATCAGGTCTTTAGAAGTCCTGAGGTCCAGGCTGGTCCACAAATGTCATCAGGTCTCTAGTAATCCCACAGTCAAAAAGGATTTAAAGCTGTCATCAGGTCACTAGTAGTCCTGAAGTCCAGGCTGGTCCACAGAGGTAATCAGGTCTTTAGAAGTCCTGAGGTCCAGGATAGTCCACAGAGGTGATCAGGTCTTTAGTAGTCCTGAGGTCCAGGATGATCCAAAGAGGTGATCAGGTCTTTAGTAGTCCTGAGGTCCATGCTGGTCCACAGAGGTGATCAGGTCTTTAGTAGTCCGGAGGTCCAGGCTGCTCCACAGAGGTAATCAGGTCTTTAGAAGTCCTGAATCCAGGCTGGTCCACAGAGGTAATCAGGTCTTTAGAAGTCCTGAATCCAGGCTGGTCCACAGAGGTGATCAGGTCTTTAGAAGTCCTAATGTCCAGGCTGCTCCACAGAGGTGATCAGGTCTTTAGTATTCCTGAGGTCCAGGCTGGTCCACAGAGGTAATCAGGTCTTTAGAAGTCCTGAATCCAGGCTGGTCCACAGAGGTAATCAGGTCTTTAGAAGTCCTGAATCCAGGCTGGTCCACAGAGGTAGTCAGGTCTTTAGAAGTCCTAATGTCCAGGCTGGTCCACAGAGGTGATGAGGTCTTTAGAAGTCCTGAAGTCCTGGCTGGTCCACAGAGGTGATCAGGTCTTTAGAAGTCCTGAAGTCCAGGCTGGTCAACAGATGTCATCAGGTCTCTAGTATTCCCACAGTCCAAGAGGATCCAAAGCGGTCATCAGGTATCTAGTAGTCCTGAGGTCCAGGCTGGTCCACAGATGTCATCAGGTCTTTAGTAGTCCTGAAGTCCAGGCTGGTCCACAGAGGTGATCAGGTCTTTAGAAGTCCTGAAGTCCAGGCTGGTCCACAGAGGTGATTAGGTCTTTAGTAGTCTTTTTTTTCTAATTACCACCCAATTTCCCACCTCCCTTTTCTGTCTAAAGTGCTGGAAAAAGCAGTTGCTGCTCAGTTGCAGGACCACCTACAACAACACTCCCTGTATGAGAAGTTCCAGTCTGGATTCAGGACAGCTCACAGTACAGAGACTGCATTGCTGAGAGTTACCAATGATGTCCTCTTGGTTGTTGACACTGGCTCTCCCTCCATCCTTGTCCTCCTTGACCTCACTGCAGCCTTCGACACTGTGGACCATAGTATCCTCCTCCACCGTCTTCATGTGGAGGTCGGTCTCTGCGACACCGTCCTGGACTGGTTCAAATCTTTCCTCTCCGATAGGCTGGAATGTGTTAGTCTTGGCAACGCCACGTCCCAGACAGTCTGTGTCTCCTGTGGTGTCCCTCAGGGGTCAGTTCTGGATCCCCTGCTGTTTTCCCTTTACATGCTGCCTTTAGGTCAAATTATTAATCAGTTCAACATTTCTTTTCACTGTTATGCCGACGATACACAGCTTTACATCAGGACTGGAGCATCCTCATCTTCCACCTTGTCCTCCATCTTCACTCACTGCCCTCTCTGCCTGCCTGGAGGCAATTAGGGCATGGATGAATCAGAACTTTCTTCAATTAAACTGCTCCAAGACTGAGGCTATACTGATTGGCACCCCTCACCAGGTACAAACATCTACTATGACAACAATTTCCTTTCTGGACAAGACATCCCACTCTCCACCTCTGTTACAAATCTTGGAATAAAAATGGACTCTCATCTTACATTTGAAAATCACATTAAGCTTCTGTTTAAAACTTGCTTCTTCCATCTTCGAAACATCTTCCAGACTTCGCCCATCCCTAACTTTTTCCGATGCTGAGAAGCTCGTCCATGCTTTTATCTCCTGCAGGCTCGACTACTGCAACTCCCTGTTTATTGGAATCCCTGGTAAATACCTTCAGAAGCTTCAATATATTCAAAACAGTGCAGCAAGGATTTTGTTGAGAGTTCGTAAATTTGAACATATTACACCCATTCTCCATAACCTTCATTGGCTTCCTGTCACCTACAGAATTCAGTACAAAACTGCTCTCATTACACATCAATGCTTACACGGAACTTCACCAGATTATCTAAAGGACATTCTTGCACCATACTCATCCACCCGGTCTCTACGGTCACAGAACAGTCATCTGCTTCACATTCCGACCAAATTAAGGACAATGGGAGACCGGGCTTTCAGTGTGGCTGCCCCTCGCCTGTGGAACTCTCTTCCTGACTGCCTAAGAGCTCCACAGTCACTGGTTGACTTTAAAGCTAGGGTATGTAGTTTATTTTTTAAACATATTTCTTCACTCTGCCCTTATCTCCTGATACATTGATCTTTGACATGTAATCTCTCAAAAAAACTATAGTCCTCTGGCGTCTCCCGGTGGTAATAAAAGCATTTATAAAAAGCCAAGAGCGCCCCGCGGTTAACCAGCCAATAAAAACAGAGTTTACTACCAGCCAATAAAAACAGAGCTTCTTACTTTTCACCCCCTAACCCACGCCCCCGCCTGTCAGCCTGCAGCGAGCCCCGCAGCGAGCCTGCAGCGGCCGCGCAGGTTCTTGTTGAAATAATTTCAAAGCGATGCAAAACTGTTTTGTATGTGACACAAATGTATTAAATATCCCTTCTTCATCCCTGCTCTGAACTTTTTTTTTGCCAAAAGTCAAGTGA
>JBBPBX010078880.1:0-11012 GCA_038048925.1 Garcialebias charrua
CTGACTGGTTAAACAATGAACAGTGAAGGTGTTTCTTTGTTTTATTTATATTTTTGAAACACACTTGAAAACTTTATGGTGAATGGTGGAGGATAGAAAATGTGAACGCACATTAGGGAGACTGTTTTCCGACCAGTGTATCACTTGTAAACCTACTGTGGAACTACGTATAGCGTGGATCTGATTAGCTTAGCTTCATGGTTGCTAACAGCTGCGCTAAATAAACCAGCCCTGCTCCACTCACAGTTCTCTTAGATTCTTGGGGGTGGACAAAGTTAGGAAACGTCCAGTCATTAAATCAGTTATTGGCGGTCAAACTCAGTGTCAACAAATCACAGAAGAAGATGATCCCAAAGTTCATCTAAGTGCATCTTCAAGCCATCCATTGATCAACGGTCTTAGTGTAAACTACTGGCATGAAAGGAGGCGAACAATATGGATTACTTCAAGAAATGTTAAGCTTTGTTCATTTTTAGGCCTGTTCAACTTTTTATGGGGAAGAGGTAACCTTAAAAAAACTATTCTCCCTTATTTATTCTCCAATGTTTCAAATCAAGGGTTGACAGATTTACGTCTTTATTTTGCATACTTTGAGTCCAAAGTGTTCAGATGTGTTTGACATTTTAGCTGATAGTTTTGAGGTTTTCAACAAACTACTGTATAGTACAACCTAATACAATTACAATACAATTTATGCTTTTGTCTGACATTTACTAAAACAAATCATCTACTAAGAATGATATCAAGTTAAGAGATACACATATCAACTCAATTTCTTACCAGTTACACAAAACAGTGTTTCGGTCGTGTAAAATCAAGTCAAATCTTTCCGTCTGATGCTAAAAGATGAATGCCGTGCATTCCTTGTTTTGACTTTTGGCATGTCTAACTGTTATATAAAAAATTTGTGAATTGTGCCTTTTTGATTGCAGTGAAATAATCAATTTACTATTTTTACTATTTACAGCTATTCGTTACTGATATTCTAATTTTAGCTTCTTGTTACAGTTTTACAAATTTTACTTCTACGTTTGATTGTGCTGATTTTAGCTTGTAGCTTCAGTTTTATTAATTTAGGCTTTTAGCTATTGTGCTGATTTTTGCCTTTACTTACACTTTTTCTGGTTTTATATTTTAACTACTGTTTACTAGCACCCATTACAAGCACTTTAGAAGTCAAGTTTAGCCAATTTTACTTATTATCGGGTTCTGCCGTCAGGAGTGTTGAACCCAAATGCAGGAGGATGACAGGAGGCACGTAAAAAATCCCCAAAAAATGTATTTACAAAAACAAAACAAAGCAAAGGCTGACGGGGCAGCGTACTTACTAATAAACTGGAAAACAAGACGGAGGGCAGAACAAGACACCATGAAAGGATCCGAAGACAAAGACGAGACGGAGGAGAGCTGAATATATGCACACACACTGATTAGAACAACGACATCCACCTGTGGTGATTAACACGAGACACAGGTGAGACAGGGGCTGAACACAAGCAGGGAAACACAGAGAGAACAGACAAGCAGGGAAAACACAGAGAGACCAGACAAGCAGGGAAAACACAGAGAGAACAGACAAGCAGGGAAAACACAGGGAGAACAGACAAGCAGGGAAAACACAGAGAGAACAGACAAGCAGGGAAAACACAGAGAGACCAGACAAGCAGGGAAAACACAGAGAGAACAGACAAGCAGGGAAAACACAGAGAGAACAGACAAGCAGGGAAAACACAGAGAGAACAGACAAGCAGGGAAAACACAGAGAGAACAGACAAGCAGGGAAAACACAGAGAGAACAGACAAGCAGGGAAAACACAGAGAGAACAGACAAGCAGGGAAAACACAGAGAGAACCAGACAAGCAGGGAAAACACAGAGAGAACAGACAAGCAGGGAAAACACAGAGAGAACAGACAAGCAGGGAAAACACAGAGAGAACAGACAAGCAGGGAAAACACAGAGAGAACAGACAAGCAGGGAAAACACAGAGAGAACAGACAAGCAGGGAAAACACAGAGAGAACAGACAAGCAGGGAAAACACAGAGAGAACAGACAAGCAGGGAAAACACAGAGAGAACAGACAAGCAGGGAAAACACAGAGAGAACAGACAAGCAGGGAAAACACAGAGAGAACAGACAAGCAGGGAAAACACAGAGAGAACAGACAAGCAGGGAAAACACAGAGAGAACAGACAAGCAGGGAAAACACAGAGAGAACAGACCACTAGGGGACAGACTATGACACGTATAGCAATGTCTTTGCTAATTTCAGCATTTAGTTTTGATTTAGTCCATTTAAAATTTTATCTACAGTTTTTGCCAAATATAACTTTTAGTTACTGTCTTAATTCAGTTTTTGTTCTGCTTTTTTTCTTTTTACCTAACAGCTTCTGGCTACAGATGAGCTATTTTTAACTTTTAGCAACTGTTTTGCATACTTATGCTTTTAGCAGCCATTGTGCTAAATTTAGCTTTTACTTTTTTATTTTTTTTATTTACCCTTTATTTATCCAGGTAGTCTCATTGAGCCATGAGAACTCATTTTCAAGAGAGACCTGTTAAGGGAGCAGGTGGTGGGGTTAAGTGCCTTGCTCAGGGGCCCAGAGTGGGGTGAATGAGGGTGGAGGCAGGTGTGGGTGTTTCACCTTTTTCCACCCACATTTTTTGATGTTGTCGGTACCAGGGCTTGAACCGGCGATCTTCCGATCACAGGCCCACCGTCTTTAACCTCTGCGCCACCACTCCCCATTTTTGCACTTATTTAAACTTTTTTCAGCCTAATTCAACAAAAATGTGATCTCTCCACTTCCTTCTGATATTGTAAGCTTCTTTCTACCTTTTTAGCTACGTTTCAGCTGTGTTTAGGCTAATTTTAACTTTTCCAGATACATTCCACTTTTTTGTGCTCATTTATGTTTCTTTCAGCCAAATTGGTCAAACATGTTCTTTCTGCTTTCTTCTGCTAACTTAGGCATGTTCTTCCTTTCCAGTTAATGTACATTTCAGCCTTTTTTTTTAGCTAATTTCAGCTGTTTTTCCAGCAAGTTCTTCTGTAATAAGCATTCACACTGTATTTTCGCAGGAAATGTAGTTTCTTTATTTGCATTTCAGTCAAGGAACATGGTGGACATTATCGGTTGTGGAAATGAAAAGATTAATTGTGAAACTGGCATTCATGTGGGCACAGACTTGCCATGAGGTTCTCACTGACACTGTTGTGACCGCGACACAATAAGGACTGGTACACATCTCAGTGTGATCAGCTTCCATTGACACTTCTCTGCTCAAACTGCTGACCTGGCTCAGTGCACGACTGTCTTTACGACAGACGTGGAGACAGAAGGAAATGCCTGCTTGACCAGCGCTCTGCCACAGTGGAAAAGTGGGTGTGTTTGTGAAAGCAGTAGCCCAGTAACCCTCATCAAGTTATTTTCAAACCTGCTGCTCTCTTCTTCTGTGGCTTCATGCTCAGTGACTACATGTCACATTGCTCTGTCTGGTTTATGGACGCACACACACACACACACACACACACACACACACACACACACACACACACACACACACACACACACACACACACACACACACACACACACACACACTGTGGTGACTCACTCAGACCAGGGAGACCTTCCAAAGACTGACAGTGAGAGGACTAGGCCTCTGGGAAACCCCTCATGCCTGCATAAGACTCTAAAGTCTGAACATCCACAAATATTCATCAAATAACTCCAGGTCTATTTAACCTTTACAGACAACTTCCTGACTCATCCCCTTCTTCTTCAACCTCTCAGTCATCTCTCTCTCTGACTCTTGTCTGCCGCCCACATGGCTCACATTCCTCTGCTCTGACATCACAGCTGCCCAGCATTTGTCTTCTGTCTCACAGTCTTTGCTTGTGTGTCCTCTTTGTTAGTAATAAATCCCTGTCCCCCTTCCCTCTTGACATTGTTTTTCTAAAGCATTTTGAGACTGGGTCTTATTACAACTAAATAATCTGTTCAAAATGACTTTATAAAGAAGTTGAATCGAGAACGGCTGATCATGGTGATTAAATGAAAGGCCACGCAATCTTTGACAGAAAGAACCTTTCAGGCCAGAAATGTAATCTGAAATCATCAAATTGGTGATGGGACAAACTATGAGTGATGTTTTACACAGTGAGACAGGCACGCGCAACAAAATGATCATCCACGATCACCTCTCAGGTGTGGAGATCCATCCATCTATGATCTTCTGCTTGTTCCAAAGTTTGAGCTGATGCTTGAGCAGGGAGGTCCAGACACCTCTTCCAGCTCTTCTGGGAGGACCCCAAAGTGTTGTCAACCAAGAGACATAGTCTCTGCAGTCTGTCCTGGGTCTCTTCCCAGTCTGACATGCCAGAAGTACCTCAGCTGGCTCCTCTCGATGTGGAGGAGCAGTGCTTCTACTCCAGGTCTTTTCCTGATAACTGAACTTCTCATCCTGTGTCTAAAGGAGAGTCCAGCTGCCATGCAGAGGAAACTCATTTCAACCTCCTGTGGCCATGATCTCATTCTTTCAGTCTCTACCCAGAGTTCATGACCAGAGGTGCGGGTAGGAAGGTAGACTGACCTGTAAACAGAGAGCTTTGCCTTTCAGATCAGCTCCCTCTTCACCACAATGGACCAGCACAGAGTCCACAATACTGCAGATGTTGCATCAATCTGTCAATCTCACCCTCCATCCGTCCCTCACTCGAGAACAAAACCCAGAGATACTTGAACTCCTCCACTTGAGGTGTGGAGAATAAAACAAAACAGACACACAGCATGAAACATTTTGACCAGTCCAACAAAGAAAGAAGGTTTAACACCCCCACCCATCATTTTAACACCCCCACCCATAATTTTCCTCATCCCAAATACAACACGTGTATTTCTTTCACATCTCCTTCAGCCAAAAAGAACAATCACAAGTAACTCTATCATTGTACAACAAGCCACCAGATCATTCAGTCTCTTCTTATGGCTGCAGGTGTTACATTAAAGCTCCCCTGACATCATCTTTGAACTTTCCATAAAATGGCACAACATATATATATATTTTAAGATTAAACTATGATCGTTTTTGCTAAAACAATGTTAAATGAATGAAAATTCCTCTCAAAAATAGTTTAAAATTAGCGCCGTTTTTTTACACGGTAAATCCGGGTTTTTCCGGTCACGTGATTGTGACGTCAGATCGAGATCTCTGCTCCAACGCGCACATTGAATACAATGGAGAAAGATACAAACGCATCCGTCGAATTTAGCCATTTAAAACTTTAGATTTTAGCGATTTGGCTTCAGTTCGTGAAGAAGAAGTTATTTTGAGTGATAAACAACAAACAGCAAGGTTTCTTTTGTCCGTGTTGCTTTTTTTTTCAGGAGAGGTTTCACATTCATGAAGTGAGCACCAGATGTCAGCAAAGCTATCGTGATAACTCTTACAGAGCACTGTAGATTGCTCTGCTTTGCTGACACCTGGTGCTCACTTCATGAATGTGAAACCTCTCCTGAAAAAAAAAGCAACACGGACAAAAGAAACCATGCTGTTTGTTGTTTATCACTCAAAATAACTTCTTCTTCACGAACTGAAGCCAAATCGCTAAAATCTAAAGTTTTAAATGGCTAAATTCGACGGATGCGTTTGTATCTTTCTCCATTGTATTCAATGTGCGCGTTGGAGCAGAGTCTCGATCTGACGTCACAATCACGTGACCGGAAAAACCCGGATTTACCGTGTAAAAAAACGGCGCTAATTTTAAACTATTTTTGAGAGGAATTTTCATTCATTTAACATTGTTTTAGCAAAAACGATCATAGTTCAATCTTAAAATATATATATGTTGTGCCATTTTATGGAAAGTTCAAAGATGATGTCAGGTGCTATGTGTAACTTTCTGTAGAGTGCAGAACTTAGAAAAATTTTCAACAGGCAAAGCATTCTGATCCCTCCCCCTCAGAGCCATATATGGCTCTGAGGGGGAGGCTCTGCTGAAATTCAAATTCAAGCTCTGTTTTTATTGGCTGGTTAACGGCGGGTCACTCTGTGTTTTTAGTGTTTTTATAAATGCTGATAGAGAAGCAAGGGGACTATAGTTTTTTTCAGAGATTACTTTGTCTAACATCAGTCTGTCAGTAGATAGTGACAGAGTGAAGAAATATGTTAAAAATATATTGTTAGAAAAGTTACAGACTGCACTACAAAGTTACATAGTGCAGCTTTAAAGGAACGTTGGGGTGGGGGCAGCGTTGTTGTTTCGATGTCTTGCAGAACAGAGTTCACAAAGTGAGTGAGGAAGTGATTCATCACACTGACTGAATGAAGGATAATTGGACTGATAACGTGTTTCTAGTTAGCAGGATTTATATAGCACCATAACAACTCGAACAGAGAATTTCCTGTTTACCTCGAACACTTCCTGTGCTGATCAGACAATAACAAACCAGATGATGAAAACGAAGAATTAATGGCTTTTTTTTCTTGTCCTCCAACAGGCGATAATGTTTTTGTCTGTTGTTTGTACAACTGTCATGAACCACTGGACAGATTTTTATCACTGAATTTACAACAACTTAATACCTTTTAGAGTCAACCCTTTTAAAGATGGCCGCCACAGCTAGGCATTCTTAGCTGCCACACAAAGGACTCTAACTCAGTGAGACCTGCAGATACTGAGATATAATTTGAGAGTAGTTTGCATCACATGCTCTGAGCACTAACTGATTGAACTATATCTGTGTTTAAAACTTGCATTTACTATTGGAGTCAATTGTGTCTGTTAGCAAAATATCTCATGAGCCACAAGCCAATGTTTAATGAAGCTTTGAGGACATTAAATTGATGTGCTTTGCCTTTTGTAGTCAACACAATTCAAAATGGCCGACCGTACAAAGTCGGGTGTATCAGAGATGGACAAGAAGCTGAGAACAGGGAATTGGTGGAGCGCTTTGTGGCATGGTGTGGAAACAATGGCCCTCATGCACGAAAGTGTTCGTATTTTTATCCTAAATTTCTCCTACTTTTGTTCGTACGAAGTGTTCGTACGAACATGCCACGTCAGATCCAACAAAGTCTTCTATCGTCAGGAAATGTGTGTATATGAGCTGTGTAAATAATGATGAATCCCACCTGTTCTATTCACCTGCTCGTGCACGCGGGAGGTTATTTACATAATTCCCACCCCTCAAAACACCATATAAGGATATAGTTTCCTGCCACCGCGAGCAGGAAGTGTCCATTCATTCCGGCTTTTATGCGTCAGAAAACACACAAACGCGTTTGGCGAATTAAAATTGACTCGCCTTTGATCATAGTGTCAGCCCCGGATCTGAGCGCAGACCCACACAGAATACAGATGACATCAGTGAGCGCCCACAGTCAACAGGCAGTTTATATTAAAAATGACATGAAACAACTGAATAAGCTGGTTTCGCTTTTTTCTCCCCTGTCTCTGCAGCGGCGCTGTGTGTGTGTGTGTGTGTGACAGTGGCGCGTGGCGTGGTTGCGCGGGCGCGTTGCGTGGCACACGGTGGTCGACATGAGTGGCGGGGTGGGGGCGCGTGGCGTGGTTGCGCGGGCGCGTTGCGTGGCACACGGTGGTCGACATGAGTGGCGCGGGGTGGGGGCGCGTGGCGTGGTTGCGCGGGCGCGTTGCGTGGCACACGGTGGTCGACATGAGTTGCGCGGGGTGGGGGCGCGTGGCGTGGTTGCGCGGGCGCGTTGCGTGGCACACGGTGGTCGACATGAGTGGCGCGGGGTGGGGGCGCGTGGCGTGGTTGCGCGGGCGCGTTGCGTGGCACACGGTGGTCGACATGAGTTGCGCGGGGTGGGGGCGCGTGGCGTGGTTGCGCGGGCGCGTTGCGTGGCACACGGTGGTCGACATGAGTGGCGCGGGGGGTCACGCGCGGGTGGCGCAAGGTGGTGGACGTGGGGGGGGGGTGTTGAAGCCGCTTTAATTAAACCAATATGTGTGGTTGCATTTAATTGTTTTTAAACTCAAAATATTTTCTAAATAACGAAATATAAAGTTATTAGTGGAGAAAAGGCCGTCTGGATGACAGCAGACTGACGCTCCTAAAATATACGACAGGTCGGGACCACACGTAAATTTTGTTCGTATCTGAGAAAAATCCTAGGATACGAAAACATTGTTGGATGCCACAAATGATCCTAAATCACTCGTACGCACAGTATAAGAACAAATCTGTGCGTACGAATGGTTCGTGCATGAGGGCCAATCATCTCATCTTGAATGTGAACAAAACAAAGGAGATGATTGTAGATTTCAGGAGAAACAGGAACAGGTCCAACACTATTTCCATCATGGGAGAAGAAGTGGAGGTGGTGGAGAAGTAGAAATACTTTAGGGTTCACCTGGACAACAGACTGGACTGGAGATGCAACAGTGAAGCATCTACCGGTACAAGAAGGGACAGAGTAGTAGACTGTACTTCTTGAGGAAGCTGAAGTCCTTCAGTGTTTACAGCAAGATGTTGCATATCTTCTAGGGGTGTAACGAGATCTCGTTGTACGAGATCTCGCGATATTAAACTCCCGCGATATCTCTCGTTGAGAGGTAACGTAAAAAAATCATTATAAACAGCAGCACGAACATGACCATCTGCTCATGTTCGTGCTGCTGTTTATAATGATTTTTTTCTACTACATTAGGGCTTAGTGTATTACTAGCTGATGTGATGTCTCTCTTAGTTAATCCTAGATGTTATTATTGTATTTCTCTTGCATTTGTTGTTGGATGTAACTGGGACCCTGTGTACATAATCTCGTTTTCAACACATGTACTACATGCGGTGCAAATGACAATAAATTCTCTCTGACTCTGACTCTGACTAACGTTGTCTCGCGAGATGCTAATGCTAATGCTAGCAGAGCCCCTAGCAAGTCAGCGTCACGGACAGCATGGCTTCGCCGGATGAAGTTGCTATAGAAGACGCCCCAACTACTGATGGAGGGTCCCGGTGCCGCAGACGCCTCTACATTGATGGAGGGTCCCGACGCTGCCCCGAATGTAAAGACACGCGTGTAAACACCGGTGTGACCGGTGTTGCCAGATAGAGTCCCACCCACCCAAAGCACTCTTTACCCGCAAAAGTCAGAAGGAAAATCGCGGTGAACCGCCCAATCTGGCAACACTGGTGAGTGACGGCTGCAGATTCAGTGCTGATGCGGATATTTATGTTCAATTTTTGGAAAGTCCTGCGTGAATATCTATTTTTTTAAACAAAGTTGAACGTTCTAAGGTCTAAGGAGATTCAATCAGTAAAATGAAGACATCAGTTGAGTTTGTAATACATGTTAAAACAGAATAAAAGCCTTTTTGTGGCATAAAACCGATCTTTGAAGTTTTCTTGAACTAATGTTAAAATCTCGTCTCGTTCTCGCGAGCTCTGTAATTTGTCTCGTCTCGAGAGTTTTGTGTATCGTTACACCCCTAATATCTTCTATAAGTCTGTTGTAGAGAGCACTGTCTCTTCTGCATCATCTGCTGGAGTAGCAGCACCAGAGCAAGTGACTTCAAAAAGATCGAGTTCATAAAGAAGGCTGGCTCAGTTCTGGAGACTCCTCTAGAACCTTTGGAGATGATTGTACAAAGAAGGATTCTTCATAAAATGAAGATCATTATAGACAACCCTCAGCATCCTCTTCATCAGACTGTCAGACAACAACAGTGTCTTCAGTTAGAGGCTTCTTCAGATCTGATGTAAGACAGATCACTACAAGAGATCCTTCCTGTCCACAGCATCAGCATCTAGAACAACTCTGGAATGAAAACAGGATGATGAGTTACAACAACATTTACTTTCCCTCTGGGATTGATAAAGTATTTTTAAATTGAATTGTATTCCCAGGTAGTCTGCCATCCAAGTGCTAACCAGGCATGGCCCTGCTTAGCAGCCGAGATCAGCCGAAAACGGACGTGTTCAGGTGGTATGGCAGGAGCTCAGTCACAGACAGGACTCATAAAGGATCATAGCAAACAAAGACTAAACGTATGCAGCCAAAAGTTACATATAAAACACAAAACAAAGCACAAGTAACTTTAAGTATTAACTCAATCATTCTCAGTTGGGTCATCTGGACAGTTTCTTTTTTATAGAAACGTTTCACCCTCCATCTGGAGGACTTCATCAGTCAGAGGAGTTCCAGCAAACCGTTTCCCCACCAAGCAGTGAACACCTTAAGTGGACCAACCAGTTCGCTGGAGCTGTGTGTGTGTGGGCGCACACACACACACACACGCACACCAGTTCGCTGGAGCCAAGATGGTCAAGCCAAGAAACTGTCCAGATGACCCGACTGACAATGATTGGATTTGGTACCTGGATGACTGAGCATGAACTTTCTTTAAGCATTAACCTTTCATTTAACCATTAAGCATACAAAGTAATTATGACAGAAAATGGAGGATTTACAGATGAACATGTGCTACTTCCTGTTTATCACTGTTGTATTCAGCTGATCATGACCACTGGCCTTTTAAATTTTTCCACACTCCATTCAGGCTTTGAACATTTGAATAAACTTTATTCCCCCTCTGAACACTCAGAGTAACTCTGTCTGAATTACATGTTCTCCACTGACAACATTTAACTTCTTTTTTCCTGATGATTTTTCATAAAATCCCTTTGACAGCAAAGCATTCGTAATGCAAATCCACAACAATGTTGTTGGAGGAAAAGGGGGTGGAGCTTCTGCAGGTAAGGGGCGTTTCACTTCTGGACAAATTGAGATCACTGATTGGTCAGTTTCTGATGAGCCTACTGGATTGATGGACACGTGTTGTTGAAGATCCGACTCATGCAACAAGAAAAAAAAAATCATAGATTTTACTGGCCTGTTTCAGACTGTCATCATTTATTACATATTATTTCACATTTATCCAATATTTGGTGAGATTAAGATTTGAGAACTGAGTTTCATTACAAAATCCTAATGATGGTTTCTTTATTTGTCAGGGGTGCTGAGTTAAAATGTAGGGGTGC
>JBBPBX010078881.1:0-16520 GCA_038048925.1 Garcialebias charrua
TAAATTGAAACTCACGCAGAGTTTTATACATAGTTTTTCATTTGTATCTGTAAACAGTTATCAAAGAAATCATTTTGAATTGTCCTGAAATTATTGTTATTAGTTTACATCATGTCTTTAAAAGTTTTGTTTTGTTTTCTAAACTTACATGTTTTATTCTTTATTCAGTTTGATGAGCTGCAGATTGTCAGAGATCAGCTGTTCTTCTCTGAGCTCAGCTCTGAAGTCCAACCCCTCCCATCTGACAGAACTGGACCTGAGTGAGAACAAGCTGCAGGATTCAGGAGTGAAGCAGCTGTGTGGTTTTCTGGAGAGTCCACGATGTAGACTGGAGACTCTGAGGTCAGACATGTTTATCGCCTGCTGATGGAGGAGGAGGGATGTGTGTGTGTGTGTGTGTTTTCTGAACTATCAGTCATGTCATGAATCATGATATGGATTTTATTTAACATTTAATATAAAAATCATTGGATGTTCCTCTACAACAGATTTATTTTAGAATCAACCTGAATCAAGATGGCTGCCACAACAAAATGACTCTCTATCAGTCAATTTTAAAAGAATTTAGTTAAATGTCAGTGTGGTAGTAGCTGAGACTGAACTCCATCTTTTACTCTGAGTGCTGTCTCATAACACATAATATGTGTTTAAAACTTTGCCATAAACTATTGAAATCAGTTGTTATTCTGTTAGCAAAATATCTCAGAGATAATTGAACAGATTTTAGTGAAACTCTCAGAAACTAATAATTGGACATACATGTAAAACTGATTAACTCCTGAATTTAATTAACTAAAGATGGCCGCCACAGCAAACTGACTTTAGGAAACACCAATATGACTATAACTCAGCCAGTTTGACAGATGTTGAGCTGACAGTTGTTGTGGTAGTAGCTGAGCATCATACTCAGCACATACTGAGAGTGTAACACATTGTGCAACATTTTTGTCTAAAACCTTGATATAATTTGTTGGAGTCAGTCCTGTTTGTCTGTTAGCAAAATATCTCATAAACCACTGAACAGATTTCAAAGTTTCAACAATTAATCTTTGGATCAGCTGAGAGGAAGAAAAATCTGCTCATAATTCATTCTTGTAAATTGAAACTCACGCAGAGTTTTATACATCGTTTTTTATTTGTATCTGTAAACAGACCTTCACAACAAAGATTTGTAACTTGTGTCATTATTTTTACTAACACAAATCTTGTTACACACACATTCTTATCTACACATGCACAAACAACACATTTATTTTACAAAGTTACTAAAGTGATTTACAAGCACAAAATCTTTGTGAGCTGAATTTGTGCACAAATAAAAAGCCATGTGTGCAAAGAGAGATCATGTAAAGTCCACACAGAAAAGCTGGGAGGCAAATGTAGTGATACACCTCATCTGTGTTATTGTAGGCTTGACCTTCAAGTACACCTCTCTGCATCTCTTTGAAACTCTAAGTGTTACACCTTCTTGAAGCCCTCAAGGAGACGAGTGGACACTTATATTTTTTACAATTATTTTGAATTAATGGACACTAATTAATCAGATTGAACTTTCTCTTTAATGTGTGTTAATTCAGAATTGATCTACAGTATATTTTGTCATTTTAATGATGATCTGTTACTTTCATGAGTTTGACCCTTCTGCTGGTTTATTTCTGCAGAACAAGCAGGCTCTGAATCTAAAGGCACAGTTCAGGGTAAACTTTTAACTTGCAACTTCCTTCTCTGTTTTGTCTGTGAAGTTAGCCATAATATTCTCTGTGCTCACAAGCAGGCCATCTGGCAGATTCTGTAAACAGTTTTCCTGTTGTCCGTCAGAGACAGTTCTGCCTATCAGATGAAATATCCATCTCTTATTTTGTTAAACCAGCCAATAGTTATTAAGGAGCTGGGTCAGACCCCGCCTCCCATATAAAGGTGCACTTCCTATTTTGACTTTGGAGTCGGAGGGAAGAACATCCTAAGAACTTGGTTTCTTCTCTGGAAAAAGCTGGAGACGTTCCGGTCATTGTGTCAACTAGACCCACGTTTCAGCTGGAGTTACAGTAAAGCTTACTGTAACTCATTCACTCATCTTCTGGAAGAATTTGTTTTCTGAAGTTTTATTTTGAAAAATCAGTCTGTGCGCTTGACCGTTGTTTCCTGCCGAGGGAGGCGAGTTTCCTCGTATCGTGAATCAGCCACACACGCTGAAGTTCCAACTGGACGGCCGTTGGACAAACCCATCCACGTGTGTGTCCAGACACTTCTCCACTCTTATCTCCAAGAGACGAACCGTCAACAGGTAACGAGTCGTGGTGTGTTTGAGCGTGCGGGAGCCCAGCAGTCTGCTCGTGTGGGGAAAAAGGTGTCACCCACTCTGGTTCAAAATAAACAACTTCAGTTAACTTAGCTTTCACTTATCTCAAATCTTCCTCCTATTTCTTCTTTTCATAAGCTATTAATCTGTCAAGTAATGTGCCAACAGTAAAGTTCCTAACTGTCTGTTTGTTTTAATTTGAATTCTTGTCAACGTAGTTATTAAATCAGAGCTAATATTGATACAAATGTTTAATGTACTTTCATGATAATTTCAATAAAAGGTCTATTTTCTGGTAGACCAACATAAGTTGAAGTCTCTTGTGAAGTTACATTTCTGGCTAATCACATCACCGATTTATTGATTTAACCTGAAAAAGTTGAGACCCCGTGAAACTGATGGTAGATCTGTGTAGATAAAATCTGCTCGGATCTTTCATCCAAACTATAGGTAAGTCAGTAAACTGACCTCGTAAGTGTTTAATTACACAAATGGCCTATAGATTTATTACACAAACATGCACTAACCACTGCTGCCCACAGCTTCTTATGAAATGACTCAATCAAACTTGTCTATAAATGATGTGTAAAGCACTTGAATAATAGAAATGATCATTTCAGTGTGATGTGCACACATGAAGCTGTCAAATAATGCAACATGTTGAAGAAAGCAGAAAAACAGCTGGTAAACAAACTAAACAGCTGCCCTGCTCTACATTTAGATTACACTTCATTCTTGGAGCTCACACACTTCACATGACATCAAGCTGACTTTTGAAACCATGGAAGGTGACAAGATATGTCTGCTTCTGTTAGTGAAGGAAGCAGAAGTGTTGAAGTGCAAGTTCACTTTTCACATCATCTTCATGAGGTTCTGATGCTCGCTCAGTGGATCACCAGAGAGCTGGACTACAAAGTGAAGGGAACAGCTGTGTTGAGCTGAAACTTCTCAGAGTCACAAACGAGCCTGATGACATCACCATGGTAACAGAGACTGAAGTCAGTCTGATGTGAAACTGTCAGGAAGAAGCTCCATGTGTTCACTGAATCTTTTCTTAATGACATCCCAAATATTCAAATGTGACTGAAACAGCATTAATATCTCATTATAGTTCTACCAGCTGCTGTAAGATTTGAAACAGATTGTCAAATAAAACTAAACTCAAACTTCCAGCGTCATCCTAAAAATCACTCAGAGCTCCACATTGAAATAATCAAATGTTATGTTTTCATTTCTAATTTAATCAGAATACGAAGTTTATTTAGGGATGTATATTTTATTTATCATTTAATATAATGAATCTAACCTGTGGCTTCCAGTTTCGGGTCAAATGATTTCATTTGAGTCCAACTCATTTTCAATGAACTCATAATTTCAACATAAGAAATCTGAGAAATCTGCTGGAAAACTTGAACACACTCACAGGCCACATGAGCCAGTTTGTGTTAAAAAGCTCCAGTAAAACCAGTAGAGTCTAAACTAAATGTTTGTATTTTACAAGACGTTACCATCAGAACCATAAATGAAATGGATCATACAGCCTCTTCAGAACATCTGGACCATCACTCTAACATTTATACAGCTGCTGATTCCATGGGACTGTTAATCCAAATATTCCAGTTCAAACTTTAATGGCTGCTCATTTTACTGGGACCCAGTATCCCAACAACAGAACTTCAAACAACAAAATCATGGAGTGAATCATCAGCTGATGTGTGAATGTAGCAGGTCTACTGACAAAAACAGACTGAAAGTTCAGTTATCAAAGAAATCATTTTGAATTGTCCTGAAATTATTGTTATTAGTTTACATCATGTCTTTAAAAGTTTAGTTTAGTTTTCTAAACTTACATGTTTTATTCTTTATTCAGATTGAGTTGGTGCAGTTTGTCAGAGATCAGCTGTTCTTCTTTGAGCTCAGCTCTGAAGTCCAACCCCTCCCATCTGACAGAACTGAACCTGAGTAACAACAACCTGCAGGATTCAGGAGTGAAGCAGCTGTGTGGTTTTCTGGAGAGTCCACGATGTAGACTGGAGACTCTGAGGTCAGACATGTTTATCACCTGCTGATGGAGGAGGAGGGGTGTGTGTGTGTGTGCGCGCGTGTGCGTGCATGTGTGTATGCGTGTGTGCGTGTGTGTTCGTGTGTGTTGTAATGTCATGAATCATGATATGGATTTTATTTAACATTTGATGAAAAAAATCACTGGATGTTCTTCTACAACTGATTTGTTTTAGAGTCAGCCTGAATCAAGATGGCCGCCACAACAAAATGACTCTATATCAGTCAAATTTAAAGTAATTTAGTTAAAGGTCAGTGTGGTAGTAGCTGAGACTGACCTCCATCTTTTAATCTGAGTGCTGTCTCATAACACATAATATGTGTTTAAAACTTTGCCATTAACTATTGAAATAAGTTGTTAGTCTGTTAGCAAAATATCTCAGAGACAATTGAACAGATTTTAGTGAAACTCTCAGAAACTAATAAATGGACATACATGTAAAACTGATTAACTCCTGAATTTAATTAACTAAACATGGCCACCACAGCCAACTGACTTTAGGAAATACCAACATGACTATATCTCAACCAGTTTGACAGATATTGAGCCGACAGTTGTTGTGGTAGTAGCTGAGCATCATACTCAACACATACTTTGAGTGTTACACATTGTGCAACATTTTTGTCTAAAACCTTGATATAATTTGTTGGAGTCAGTCCTGTTTGTTTGTTAGCAAAATATCTCGTAAACCACTGAACAAATTTCAAAGTTTCAACAATTAATCTTTGGATCAGCTGAGAGGAAGAAAAATCTGCTCATAATTCATTCTTGTAAATTGAAACTCACGCAGAGGAGGTTCCGGTTCCTACCGAATGGCAGCATAAGAAGAGTACTCCTCCTTAAAGATTTCAATAAAACTCCTGCAACCAGTTCAAAGCCACGAAAGACTCAACTGCAAGATAGCGAACGCAGGACGAGATGGACACAAGAGAGAGAAGTAAGAAAAATGCTCCAAACATGTCTGACGGCGACGACGAACCGCAGCACAAGGATAGCCATGCTAATGCTAAAGACGGACCCGGAAAAACAAAAGGTAAAGACAAACCTAAAGTTAATCTTGAAATGATTCTTCAAGAAATACAAAGAATTCAGACAAGAAAACAAACAACAGTTGGACGTTTTAAAAGAAGATATTAATAAAGCGACCCAAAGAATTGACGAAGCCGAGGAGCGCATCCTAGCTGCAGAAACAAAGCTAGATGCGGTTGTGCTAGCAGTGAGAAGCATGCTAAAAACACAGATTCAAAACGAAGACAAGCTGGTTGACCAAGAAGCAAGAGCAAGGAGAACGAATATACGGATTTTTAACATACCGGAGGACGAGGAGCAAGGCAGCTTGATGGTTGACTATGTAGAAAAACTCCTCCGTGAGAAGCTGGACTTTCCTGAAACCCATGAGCTCAGTATAGAGAGAGCGCACAGAGCACTAGCGCCGAAACCAACGGGAACAGCAAAACCGAGATCGATTGTGGTACAATTCCTCCGGTACCATACAAAGGAGGAAATACTGAGAAAAGCATGGGAGAAAAAGGAAATCTACATCAATAATCAGAGGGTGTACTTCGACCACAACTATCCCACTGCAATTCTAAACAGCCGCAAAGAATACAACGAAGCAAAGAGGGCGCTGAGGGAGAAGAAGATCCGGTTTCAGACTCCATACCCAGCTAAGCTCCGTGTCTTCTACAAGAATGAAACACGTCTGTATCAAACAGCGCAAGAGGCAACAAAGGATATGCATGACAGAGGCTTTGCAGTCCAGGTGATTCCACCACGTCAAGACCTGAAGAAACAACTGGAGAGGGAATTATGGAAAGTCGTCGGGAAAGAAAGGAGCACCCAGCAGGAGCAGCCCATCGAACAAACTGGTGCCATATCCAAACTGCAGGCTTTCAGAAGACAGCCCCCAGAATGAAAAAAAAAAACACAGAAAAAACACATACTAGAACTAATATACTCTCTGTTTCCTCACACTTCAGTAGTACAGGTAGTCCCCGAATTACGAGCGCTCTGATCTACGAGGTTCCAGACTTACGAGCTGGCGAATTTTTGGAAAAAACGCAAAAAATACTGAGTTTTCATGTGTTTTTTCACCACAGTTAGTTAGATAAACATATGGACACACGTTTCCGATCATTTTTATGCACTCATAAGCAGTTTTTTGATGAAAATAGAGTGTTTGTAGTCGCGCTAGCGAAACCGTTCCAATTTACGAGCGAAATTTCGGACTTACGAGAGACATGGCAACCGTTCCAAATTACGAGATTTCCGGTTTACGAGCGCCTCGTTGTAACGGATCTCGCTCGTAAATCGGGGACTACCTGTAATTAGGAGGACCAGGACCATATAAAGGTATGGACACACTTCTCAGGTTGCAAGGGAGGGCCCTTCCTCCATCACCATCAGTGAAGGACATCCCTCCAAGTTCTGACCCCAACCCAGGTCAGGTAAAGGACAACCCACCTTTACTTTGGAACCCCAGGTTTTATTTTCAGATGTGTTATGTTTTTTTTCTTTTTGTTTATCACAGCTCATGTGACACGTTAAGTTTTCTAGGAGAGCTCAGCAGCAAAATGGTGTTGAAACTACTTATTATTTATGTAAATGTTATGTGAAAGGTTGAAAGTGGCATCTTTTAATGTTAATGGCATATTAAATCCAATAAAAAGAGCAAAAATACTAACAAAAAGGAAGAGGGAGAAGATAGACATAGTTTACTTACAAGAAACACACATAAATGACCTAGAACATCAAAAACTAACCAAATACAGTATGGGTACACTAAATCATACTACTCCTCTTTCAAGGGAAAACATAAAAGAGGGGTGGCAATATTGATATCAAGTAAAGTGACTTTTGAACTCAGTTTTGAACTCAAAGATGAAGAAAGGCTGATATGTATTAATCAGAGGAACTGGAGAGACATATACTTTTTTCAATGTTTACGCCCCACCCGGAAGTGAAATGTTGTTTTTTACTAAAATAATGGATCTTATTGTGAATAATACTGGAGGAACATTAATTTGTGGCGGAGACTTCAATTTTCACCTTCAACCACTCCTAGACAGCTCCAGCCAAAAAACTACCAGTAAATGTAAAGCAATTAATAAAAAATTCAATAACCAAATGCAAAATATTGGAATAATGGACATCTGGAGGGAAATGAATCCAAAAACCAGGCAATATACACACTTCTCTAACCCTTACAGGGTATATACAAGGCTAGATTATTTTTTTATTTTTAACAAAGATAGATCAAAAGTAATAGAAGCAGAGATAGGAACAATAGACATAAGTGATCATGCCCCAATATACTTAACAATGGCATTGGGTGAAAAACAAAGAAATATCTTATGGAGACTTAACATCAACCTTTTAAATGATACACAAATTAAAAAGAAATTATCAGAAGATATATCCAGATACATTCATGAGAATGATAATGGCGAAACATCTCCACCCTTCCTCTGGGATGCAGCCAAAGCTGTACTAAGGGGGAAAATTATAGCCATAGCAGCAGTCAAAAAGAAACAAAGACAGAAAAAACTACAAGAGTTGCAAGAAAAGTTAAAAGAGCTGGAACATAGACATGTTCAGAATAAAAGTCAACAAATATTACAAGAAATTAGAAAGATAAGAAATGATATTAATGAATTGACTACTCAGGAAATAATAAAAAATATGTTTTTCACAAAACAAAGGTATTATGAGAGTGGTGCAAAATTTTCTAAGTTATTAGCCTGGAAACTTAGGAAACAACAAACAGATAGGACCATTTTTAAAATTCGAGACAATCATACTAATACAATAAAGACTAAACAGGAGGAAATATTATCAACCTTTGAATCATTTTATAAAAAACTATTCGCTAAAATAACAAGGGCAGAGGAGAAGGATGTTGACTTATTTCTTAATAAACTTGATCTCCCACAAATGACTGAGGAGGAAAATAATAAACTCGGGGCTGAAATAACCAAAACTGAAATACAAAATGCAATCAAGAATTTAAAGAATAATAAATCCCCAGGGAATGATGGTTTCAGCTCCGAATGGTATAAAACTTTTAAAGAAGAACTCACACCGCTACTTCTAAAAACTTTCAACTGGGCACTTAAAAAGACACAGATCCCTCCGAGCTGGAAAGAAGCCATTATATCACTTATACCTAAAGAACAAAAGGACAGATTAGAATGTGGGTCAGATTAGAATGTGGGTCATTTAGACCAATCTCAATACTCAATGTGGACTATCGTATTTACACCTCAATAATGTCAAAACGGATGGAGAATATAATACCCCATCTGATAAATAACGATCAAACAGGATTTATTAATAAAAGGCAAACCCAGGATAATATTAGACGTACCCTGCAAATAATGAGCTACATACAAAAACAAAGAGAAAAGGCAATGATCATTAGTCTGGATGCTGAAAAGGCGTTTGACTCAGTTGATTGGTCTTATCTCTTTAAGGTGCTAAAGAAATTTAAATTAAGTGACCTAATAATAAATACTTTATAATAAACCAACCTCTAAAATACAGATAAATGGTTATCTAACAGATTCACTTACACTGGAGAGAGGAGTAAGACAAGGGTGTGCTTGGTCCCCACTACTTTTTGCTCTATACCTGGAGCCTTTAGCCCAACATATTACTTACTTAGACTTAGATCCTCCCGCGCTCGAGGGCGCATTGTGCGGCAAGCTGTTTCCATTGATCTCTATCCTTGGCGATCATCTCCACCGTGCTCGGGTCGAAGCCCTGTACCTTCAGGTCTTTCTCAAAGGATCGTCTCCACGTCAGTTTGGGTCTGCCTCTCTTTCTGTTTCCTTGTGGTTTCCAATTGAAGGCAATCTTTGGTAGTCTCTGTGCTTCCATTCTCAGTACATGTCCTGCAAACTTGAGCTTCCTTAGCTTAATTGTTTGGCTCATGGGTATGGTATGTGTCCTACGATAGACTTCTGCGTTTGTAATCCGATCTAGGTATGTAATCTTCAGTATCTTTCGCAGGCATCTTTGTTGGAATGCATCCAATTTCTTGGCCCAACATATTAGACAAACAAAAACAATCAGAGGAATTACAATTAACAAAAAAGAGCACAAAATCGCATGTTATGCAGATGATATAATTTTGTTTTTAGCCGACCCAGAAAATTCAATACCAGAGTTGATGAACAGTTTAGAAACAATAGGCAATTTATCAGGATATAAATTAAATGTAGGAAAAACAGAGACTATCTCATACTGGAATCCACCCAAAGAATTTAAAAAGAAATTCCCTCTTAAATGGAACACCGAATCCTTTAGATATCTAGGAGCAGTGTTGGGTGTAACGCGTTACTAAGTAACGCGTTACAGTAATGCCATTACATTTTTCAGTAACGTAGTAGTGTAACACACTACTTTGAAAATGCCTGTAATATATTACAGTTACTAACAAAACCTTACATTCGTTACTTGCGTTACAATCAGGACCTTTCGGAGAATAGTTTTATTTATTTATTTTATTTTACCTTTCGGAGAAGAGTTGTGGGACGAGGACGACGGAGCAGACCATAGACATTATATATAGATATCTATGGAGCAGACTGTCACGTGGGGAAAACAAAGACGTACGCGATGACGTCGGAACGTCATACGTCAACGTACATAGACATATAAAGGTACATAGACATACGGCAATGTCATTTTATGGATGGAAGTATTCATATTATTTTTCTTTTGTCACGAGAAAGGACAAGAACATTACAGTAGTGTGCAAGCTATGTCTGGGCCACAACAAGACACTGTCTACTGCTGCGAACTCGACGTCAAATCTTTACAAGCATTTACAAAGACAACACGCTAATGCTAAGCTAGCTGCTAAAGAGCCGCAGAGGGATGGTGCAAGTTTGATGCCACCACCGTTTAAGCAGGCTCGGCTTGAATTTCACCGCCAGGCAACCACTACAAAGGCTGAGGTAAACAAACTTGTAAACAAACATTTCAGATGTTTTATTTTTTATTTTGTTTTATTTTTTTAAAACAGAAGTTTTACATTTTGAATGGCACGTTTACATATGCATTGTGCTTGTTATGTAGCACTGCTGTTTTACTTTTTCATCAAAAATGAGTGTCAAAAAGATCTCTAATATCATTATTGAAAGATAAAAATTAATACAGGTTAAATCTCAGGTATTAGAGTAATCCGAAAGTAATGTAACTAAGTTACTTTCAGAACTGAGTAACTAAGTAGTGTAATATGTTACTTTTTTAAAGTAACTAGTAATGTGTAACTAATTACTTATTTTGGGTAACTACCCCAACACTGTCTAGGAGTAATACTACATAAGGATATTAATAAAATAATGGACATAAATTACAGTCACCTCTACTCAGCTGTTAAAAAAGACCTGGGAAAACGGAATCTCATTCCACATTTGAGTCTAACAGCAAGAATAGAAACCATAAGGATGAATGTAATTTCAAGGTTTCTTTATCTTTTTCAAACTTTACCAATAACTATTCCAAACAAATATTTTATTGAATGGGACAAAGATATATCCAGATTTATATGGAATGGCAAAAGACCTCGCATCCGTTACAAAACATTACAATTAACAAAGGATAGAGGAGGATGGGGCCTCCCCAGTCTCAAAAACTATTTCATCTCCGCTCAAATTAGAACACTACTATATTGGTGTGATCCAGCTTATGTAGCAAAGTGGAAGGAAATAGAATGCAATTCACTCTCAGACATCCCTCTGCAGGCAATACTGGCTGACACTAAACGGCTTGATCCGATGGACGAACTGGAAAATAAATGGATTAAATCAACATTAACAACATGGAAAGAAGTTGTAAAAACAAATAAATTAAACAAAGAAATCAAGGTATTAAATTGGATAGCACATGATAAAAGCTTTCTACCAAACAACGTTGACTCCAGATTCAAATCCTGGATCACAAAAGGTATAAAAGTCATCGTTCAGATGGTGAAAGATAATAAATTTGAAAGCTTTAATAAATTGCAAGAAAAATATAACTTGGAAAAAGAAGATTTTTATAGATATCTACAAGTTCATTCATTCATTCATTCATTCATTCAACCTTTATTTATACAGTAAGAAGTTACTACAACCAGGAAATCAACCAAAACACAGATGAGTGCAACCCATTGATTAATCAAAAAGGCGTTCAATTCAGGATCAACTGGACTTTATTTGTAACAGAAAACGTTTCGACTTCTGTCCAGAAGTCTTTTTCAATTCTGAATGGAAGCTGTGAGAACGAGAAGTTTTATACAGGCTTACAAGTCAATAACACATACATGTAAATTGACAGATCACACCTTAACAGTAGGGAGTCCCTTGAAGTCTCTGACAGAAAACACAACTAATCACAGCTGAGGTAACACATACATGTAAATTGACCGAACACACCTTAACAGTAGGGAGTTCCCTTGAAGTCTCTGACAGAAAACACAACAACTGTATGTAAATTGACAAACAACACCTCACAGCCCAACAACAGAGGCTTCTCAACAAACTTTGTTAGTCTAATTCACAGACAAGACACCTCTGCTCCCATCCGGTGTAAGACCTTTGTGAATCGAGGATGAAAATGTGCAAATTTTGGACCGAGAACACAGATGGTTTGAGAGGGGTGTTAAGGAAGCTTTGTATGTTAAGAGAGAAAAACCTTCTCTTAACAGAGGAGGAGGTCTGAGATTTCAACTTTCCAAAACTTACAACTCAGTTTTGGGGCTGATTCTCCAAAGATATTGGGCTGCTATAAATGTTGCACTTAATCAAATTTTTCAAATCAACATTCCATCAAACTTTAAAACGATGTTTTTAGGATGCAGAACCGCAAAAATGCGATCAATTGATGGATATTTATGGAATATACTTATAACCGCCGGAAAAAAAAACAATTACAAAAAAATGGATGGTACAGATAGAACCTACAGATAGAGAATGGGCCCAATTAGTGACAGATATTTACAAAATGGAAAAAATAACTTTTACACTCAATCTAAAAATAGACTCTTTTCATAAACATTGGAACAGTTGGGAAAAATTTCTCATACAATATATGCCAGAAATAAAGTAGGAATTTATTTATTTATTATTCTTTATCTTATGCATGTGTGTATATATGTAAATGCACATATGTATATATATCTGTGCGCATGTGTATGTAAGTAACATATATAAAACTTTTTTTTCTTCTTTTTTTATATTAAAAGGAGAAAAATATAAGAAAAATAATCATTATTTTTATTATTATGTTATTATTATTATATAGGAATATGAAGGTGTGTATAGGTGTGTAAGCGTATGTATGTACGTATAAAGGTGCGTATATGTGCATATATATACATATATATGTGTACATGTGAAAGTGTGAATGTGGATATGTGCATATGGATATACTGGTACATGCAAATTATTATTATTATTATTTTTTTTTTTTAGTTTTATTCTTTTATTCTAGAAACAACCTAATAAGAAAGAATGCCAACAGAGTTTAATTTATATTTCATAAACAAAATACAACGATTTTATGTAACGTTTTGCTGACTCACAGATTTCATGTATTGCCACACTTGCTGCTACAACACTCTCCGACACTGACGTTTTGTTCTTATTATTTTACCTTTTCATATGTGTTTATTTTAAGTTCATGGATAGAGACCGAAAGACATTCTGCGCAAAGCCATATAGACAAGAAAATGAACCATGCATAAATGTGATAGATTTGGTTAAACTATACCAATAACATTTGTCTGTGAAGCAAGCGATGAAAAATGTTGATGCAAATGTTTAATAACTGAAAAAAAAAGAAACTCACGCAGAGTTTTATACGTAGTTTTTTTATTTGTATCTGTGAACAGACCTTCACAACAAATATTTGTAACTTGTGTCATTATTTTTACTAACACAAATCTTTTTACACACACATTCTTATCTACGCATGCACAAACAACAAATTTATTTTACAAGGTTACTAAAGTGATTTTCAAGTACAAAATATTTGTGAGCTGAATTTGTGCACAAATAAAAAGCCATGTGTGCAAAGAGAGATCATGTAAAGTCCACACAGAAAAGCTGGGAGGCAAACATGCACTAACCACTGCTGCCCACAGCTTCTTATGAAATGACTCAATCAAACTTGTCTACAAATGATGTGTAAAACACTTGAACAATAGAAATGATCATTTCAGTGTGATGTGCACACATGAAGCTGTCAAATAATGCAACATGTTGAAGAAAGCAGAAAAACAGCTGGTAAACTAACTAAACGAGCTGCTCTGCTCTACATTTCAGTTCAAAATTCTCCTGTACGTCTACAAATCACTGAACAGCCTCGCCCCCGCCTATCTCTCGGATTTGATACACCCATATGTCCCACCACGTGATTTGAGGTCAGAGGACCTAGCAGGTTCTTTTAAGAGTTCCAGTAACTTGCTTGAAGTGCAGAGGTGACAGGGCCTTCTCCGTAGCAGGCCCAAGACTCTGGAATGAGTTACCTCTACCTGTCAGACAGGCCCCCTCCCTCGCAGTTTTCAAATCTCGGTTAAAAACTCACTACTATTCTGTTGCTTTCAACACCAGCTGATTTGTATTCGATCGTTATATTTATGATCTGCAATGTTTTTTATGTCTTTCGTGTTGTACTTCCTTGTTCCTTCAATTTTTTTTGGACAAGGTTACGAACACGAGGGCTTGTATTTCTTTTCCTTCCCATGACCCTTCCATCCTGGTCCCCTGTCCTGCACTTTTTGATCATCTGGAGCCTATTTCTCTCTCCTACCTAGAGAAAATTGTCACCAGTATGAAACCATCAGGTTCCCCCCTTGATGTTGTACCTCCTTGTTTTCTTAAGGAGGTATTTTCTACAGTTGGCTCTTTTGTTCTAAATTTGATCAATAGCAGCTTAATGTTTAGCGTGGTGCCAGGCAATTTTAGACATGCTGTGGTTCAGCCATTATTGAAAAAACCTGGCCTTGATCCTACCTCTTTGTCCAACTTTAGGCCAATTTCAAAGTTACCTTTTATTTCAAAAATATTGGAAAAAGTTGTTTACACCCAGCTGAAGGACTTTTTGGATGAATTTAAAATTTTGGAGGTCTTCCAGTCTGGTTTTAAAACCTACCATAGCACTGAATCTGCTCTTTTAAGGGTTTTTAATGATATATTTTTATCGCTGGATTCTGGAAACTGTGTTTTACTTGTGCTTTTAGATTTAACAGCTGCTTTTGACACAGTCGACCATGAAATTCTTATCGCCAGATTGGAGCAATGGGTGGGCATCACTGGCTCAGCTCTGCAGTGGTTTAGGTCCTACCTTTCAAATCGAAGTTTCAGTGTGAAGATTGATAATTTTACCTCTGCATCTGCTGCCCTCCCCTGGGGTGTACCCCAGGGATCTATCCTTGGTCCTCTGCTCTTCTCACTTTACCTTCTGCCACTCGGCTCTATTTTCAGGAAACATGGTGTGCAGTTTCATTTGTATGCGGATGACTGTCAAGTCTATTTTCCTGTAAAACAAAATGGCTCCACGCAGTCTCTTCTGGACTGTCTTGGTGACATTAGAGGGTGGATGGCGCTTAATTTCCTTCATTTTAATGATAAAAAGACCGAGGTTATGGTCTTTAGATCTAGTGCTCCTGACAGTCCCACCACTTTTGATTTTTCCTCTTTGGCCCCATATGAAAAGTCGATTGTGACAAATCTAGGAGTGAAAATTGACCCCTGCCTGAAACTGGACTGTCACATCAACAGCATGGTTAAGTCCTCGTTCTTTCATCTGAGGCGCCTGTCAAAAATCAAGCCCCTCCTTTCTAGACGCCACTTAGAGACCGTAATCCACGCTTTTATTACTTCACGCCTGGATTATTGTAACTCTCTTCTGATTGGAGTAAATAAGGCCTCGCTTTCTCGGTTGCAGCTGGTACAAAATGCTGCTGCACGATTTTTGACTGGTACAGGCAGACGTGAGCACATCACTCCAGTTTTAATGTCCCTTCATTGGCTTCCTGTCCAGTTTCGAATCCATTTTAAAGTTTTATTGTTTGTTTTTAAGTCTTTGAACGGTTTTAGTCCCTCTTATCTGTCTGAACTGCTTCAACTTTATGTGCCATCACGTGCTCTCAGATCCGCTGACCAGATGCTTTTAGCAGTCCCAAAAACCTTTTATAAGACCAGAGGAGACAGAGCATTTTCAGCTCTGGCTCCTAAATTGTGGAACGAGCTGCCACTGAAGGTCAGGCAGGCCCCATCAATATCTGTTTTTAAAACTCGTTTAAAAACACATATGTTTTCATTGGCTTTTAAACCAGAATGAGTTCACATCTCTGTTTTAATGTTGTATTATTTTACTTGTGATGTTCCGATATTTATATGATTGAGATTGATTGTTTTTATTGTTTTGTGCTTGTTTTTATTCTTGTACAGCACTTCGGACGGCTGCTGCTGTATTTTTAAGTGCTTTATAAATAAACTGGTATGGTATGGTATGGTACTTCACTGTTTGTGTTGCCTGTTGTTTGTTTGTTTGTCCAGCACTTTGGTGTGGACTTGTTCCTGTTGAAAGTGCTTTACAAATAAAATGGTATGGTATGGTACATTTAGATTACACTTCATTCTTGGAGCTCACACACTTCACATGACATCAAGCTGACTTTTGAAACCATGGAAGGTGACAAGATGTGTCAGCTTCTGTTCGTGAAGGAAGCAGAAGTGTTGAACTGCAAGTTCACTTTTCACATCATCTTCATGAGGTTCTGATGCTCGCTCAGTGGATCACCAGAGAGCTGGACCACACTTCACATGCCATCAAGCTGACTTTTGAAACCATGGAAGGTGACAAGATATGTCTGCTTCTGTTAGTGAAGGAAGCAGAAGTGTTGAAGTGCAAGTTCACTTTTCACATCATCTTCATGAGGTTCTGATGCTCGCTCAGTGGATCACCAGAGAGCTGGACTACAAAGTGAAGGGAACAGCTGTGTTGAGCTGAAACTTCTCAGAGTCACAAACGAGCCTGATGACATCACCATGGTAACAGAGACTGAAGTCAGTTTGATGTGAAACTGTCAGGAAGAAGCTCCATGTGTTCACTGAATCTTTTCTTAATGACATCCCAAATATTCAAATGTGACTGAAACAGCATTAA
>JBBPBX010078882.1:0-16519 GCA_038048925.1 Garcialebias charrua
TATGATTTAAACCATTTTAGAAACGTTTCTGTAATCCCAATATCATATTCAAGTCTCTGTAATAAAATATTGTGATGAACTGTATCAAATGCAGCACTGAGGTCTTACAGGACCAGTATACAGTAGATACAAGTCCATTGTCTGAAGCCATGAGAATATCATTAGTGACTTTTATTAGTGCAGTTTCTGTGCTATGATGAGCTCTAAACCCTGACTGACACTCTTCAAACAGATTATTGCTTTGTACCGTATTTTTCTGATTATAGGTCGCACCGGAATATAGGTCGCAGTGTCCAATTATTGCCAAAAAATTGGAAAAATCCATAAATAGGTTGCACTGGTGTATAGGTCGCACTTACGTCACCGCCGACGTAACGCGTCATCCACTGCTGACGCGCCGCGTGACCGCTGAGTCAACCCGGCAATATGGACCGAGTGTTTAGCTCTGCTGCTAATGTCTGCCAGAAGCTAATAGAAGCTAACATGAGACGAGTCTGTCTCTGAAAACACGAATAAAAAATCAAATCTCATCTCAAATGTTTTCTCCAGGACATAGATAAGTACATTAGAGAGTCAGAGAGAGAGAGTCGGAGAGTCTTTATTGTCATTTGCACCGCATGTGGTACATGTGATGAAAACGAGATTATGTACACGGGGTCCCAGTTACATCCAACAACAAATGCAAGAGAAAAACAGTAATAACATCTAGAATTAAGAGCCTTATAATTACTCTGTAAGTAGAAATAAATATACACGATTGGTTTCGAAGCTATTTATAACGTAAACAGAAGCTAAACACGAGACGAGTCCGTCTCTGACACGAATAAAAAATCTAATTTTATGTCAAATGTTTTCTTGAGACCATAGTAACGTACATTAAAGCCTTATAATTACACTCTGTAAGCAGAAAAAATATACACAGAGTGGTTTTGAAGCTATTTATAACGTAAACAGAAGTACACAGATATAAAACGAAGGCTAACACGAGACGAGTCCGCCTCTGAAAACACGAATAAAAAATCGAATCTCATCTCAAATGTTTTCTCCAGGACATAGTTAAGTACATTGGAGCCTTATAATTACTCTGTAAGCAGAAATAAATATACACGATTGGTTTCGAAGCTATTTATAACGTAAACAGAAGCTAAACACGAGACGAGTCCGCCTCTGACACGAATAAAAAATCTAATTTTATGTCAAATGTTTTCTCGAGACCATAGTAACGTACATTAAAGCCTTATAATTACACTCTGTAAGCAGAAAAAATATAAACCGATTGGTTTCGAAGCTATTTATAACATAAACAGAAATACAACCACAAGCTAACAGAAGCTATGCTAATAAAAGATTGTTTTTTTTATTTTAATCTCAAACATCTAATAAAGCTACTCACTTGTAAACGTCCACACTGTGATTCCATTCTGTAAGTTTCAGAAAAATCCGCTGAGTGGTTCTTGACTTATCTTGCAAACAAACAGCAAACAAACAGAGCTAACAGAAGCTACATCCAGACCAGGAGGCTGACCGAGTCAGTCCGAGCAGAGGAGCTTTTTTTCGGACACATGAGCTGGAAACGGTCTTCTTCTTCTTCTTGGGTCGGTGTACTCCTCTGGAAGTGGTACTGCACTGTGCCCCTAGCGGCCGAAAGTGGTACTGCACCATTTTATGCCAAAGTGAAAAAGGGTCATAACTGAGTCAAAAATTGGTCTAAAAATATGGGGAAAAATCCATAAATAGGTTGCACTGGTGTATAGGTCGCAGGCCTTGAAAAAAACATAAAAAGGTGCGACCTATAATCCGAAAAATATGGTAGATGTTCACACAACTGACCTGCAACTATTTTCTCTAGCATTTTTTAGATGAAAATTAGGTTAGATATAGGTCTATAATTGGCCAGAATTTCTTAATCAAGGTCAGAATTCTTAAAGACCGTGTAAAGTGAATTTCAATATTTTCTTCAATAAACATTATAAATGTCATAATTGTAATCTTGTAAATGAGTAAAAAGTCTCAAAATTGTAGCTCAATTAATTTTGGAGTTATAGATCAAACTTTGTTTAAAGATATTTCTGTTTCAGGATTTTTTAGGCGTGGTTTAAATGTGACCGCGTTTCGTCACGCGGTCTAAAGCCCCACCCCCTGCAGCTCCAGCCGTATAAATTAGTTTTTCGCCTCGGTGGATCCGTTCACTCGCGAATCGCAGATAGCATCAGATAGCAATAGCATAGATATTTTGTTCATTGTTAGCTAGCTAATCAATTATGCCTCGTTCCTGCATCTTCCTTGGATGTCGCAATGGTCAGGGCACCCGCTACCGACCGTCTCCCTCCAGGACTCTCACTCCTTTTACGCATGGAGGACTGCAGCCGCTCCATTGTGACATTGAGACGCAGGAGGGAGTCAGAACAAACCCAGCGCGTGCTGCTGGAGCGACCACTGCCACCTGCACCTCCGCGCTCGCGTGTGTGTGTGTGAGAGAGCAATCCACGTGGAGCTGAAATCCTGCCACGCGCGCCGTGAAACGCCGTGACTCCGCTGACACAGATCGGATCGGACCGGGTGCAGCGAGTCCGCTGCTCATCTTCTAAAATAGCGCTTATTATTAAACACATAACAGCGGAGTTATGAATTATAGTTGTGTCCTCAACTTTAAAAACAAAACCAGAGTTGTTAGTGCACTAAAAACAGCGTAACTCTTGGAAAAATGAGCTGGTGTTACAGCCAGAACTCAGATAAAAACAGAGCAGGTTTACTGCTGCACCTGTCTGCCTCTCCACACACAGCTCAGCTCAGGGGGCAGGACAGGGGCGCAGTACTGCGCTGAAACCACGCCCACGCGCTGACACGCCCCCAGCGTTTCAGACCAGGGCACAATTATGTTTTTTCATGATTTTTGAGACTTAATTTTATAAGGTAAACAATGTTTTTAATCAGTCAGATTTATATGGGTGATTAATAACACATATTTATGCTGTGTGACAAACTCAAAACACAAATTTAATTTTACTTTACACGGTCTTTAAGTAAAGGTTTAATTACAGCAACCTTAAAGCGTTGTGGTACATAACCATTCATTAAAGACAAATTAAGTACCGGTACTGTATCTACAAAATGTGGACATTAAGTAGGGGAAATACCTATTTAAACAGTCTGGTTGGGATGGGATTTATCAGACATATGGATGGTTTGGATGAGGTTATTATTTTTGACAATTCAGAGAACTCAACAGGACAAAAACAGTCATAAATCAGGCTCTGGTGAAATTCCTAAAGTTGTCTCATTTGACAGGGGACTAGGGATAGTAGAAGGAAGGATGGTTTGAATTTTCTCTCTAATTGAAATAATTTTATTTATAAAGAATCTCATGAAGTCATCACTACTTGGAGTTGTAGGGATATATGGTTCAACAGAGATGGGACTTTTAATTAGTCTAGCAATAATACTAAACAGAAACCTAAGGTTATTTTTATTCTCATCTATTAAAGATGAGTAATTTATAGTTCTAGCTTTACGGAAAGCTTTCTTATATATTAGCAGATTATCTTTCCTAGGGTTATTTTTATTCTCATCTATTAAAGATGAGTACTGTAATATAAAGTTCTAGCTTTATGGAGAGCTTTCTTATATGTTAGCAGACGATCTTTCCAAGTTAAATAAAATTCTTCAATGTTAGTTGAGCACCATTTCTCCCCAGGTTTCTAGAGGTCTGTTTTAAAGTACCTAACTCAGAATTGAACCAAGGAGCCAGTTTCCTCTTGATTACTTTCTTTTTCAGCGGAGCAATTTTATCAAGTGAAGTTTGCACAGAAGTTGTAAAACTATCAACAATATCCTCTAAGTTACTGCTCCCTGATGTATTACT
The DNA here is from genome assembly GCA_038048925.1 of Garcialebias charrua. Lineage (NCBI taxonomy): Eukaryota > Metazoa > Chordata > Actinopteri > Cyprinodontiformes > Rivulidae > Garcialebias > Garcialebias charrua. The sequence goes on from JBBPBX010078882.1 coordinate 3,863, forward strand.
CTGCAGACACAGGAAAACATTGATGGAAGAGATTAGTTCAGTTTCAACCGCTTGTATCTCCTATCTCGTTCTATCAGTCACTCCCCAGGGTTTTTGACCATAGGTGAGGCTAGGAACGTAGACTGACAAGTAAACCGAGAGCTTTGCCTTACAGCTCAGCTCCCTCTTCACCACAACGGACCGGCACAGAGTCCGTAATTCTGCAGACACCACACCAGTTCATCTGTCAATCTCATGCTCCATTCCTCCCTCACTTGCGAACAAAACCTCAAGATACAGTACTTGAACTCCTCCACTTGAGGCAAAACCTCACCCTCGACCTGAAGAGAGCAATCCACCCTTTTCTGGTTGAGGACCATGGCTTCAGATTTGGAGGTGCTGATTCCCAGCTGCTTCACACTCGGCTGTGAACCGCTCCGTAAGAGCTGAAGATCACGGCACAATGACACCAAGAGGACCACAGCATCTGCAAAGAGCAGAGATGAAATCCTGAGGCCACCAAACCTGAATCCCTCCACCCCCTGGCACAGAGAAAAGCTGTCCATAAAAGTTATGAATAAAATCTGTGACAATGGGCAGCCTGATGGAGTCCAACTCTCACCCTGAAGGGGTCTGACTTCGTACCGGCAATGCAAACCAAACTCACACTGCTTGTATAGGGACTGAACAGCCTGTAACAACGGGCCCCCAACCCCATACTTGTGGAGCAGAACCCTGAGGAACACGGTCGAATGCCTTCTCCAAGTTCACAAAACACATGTAGACTGGATGGGCAAACTCCCATGACCCCTCGAGGACACTAGTGAGTCTAAAGAGCTGATCCAGTGTTCCACGGCCAGGACAGAACTCACATTGTTCCTCCTGGATCTGAGATTTGACCATTGACCAAACTCGCTTCTCCTGTACCCCTGAATAGACCTTACCAGAGAGGCTAAGGAGAGTGGTACCCTATAATTGGAGCACACCCTCCGGTCCCCCTCTTTGAAGAGGTAGTCAGTTAATAGAAAATTTGTCAACCATTTAGATTTTTCTGTATTTCTGCATAAATATGATCTAAAACATCTTCAGATTTTCCCACAAGTCCTAAAAGTAGATAAAGAGAACCCAGTTAAAGAAATGAGACAAAAATATTAGACTTGGTCATTTATTTATTTAAGAAAAGTATCCAATATTACGTATTTGTGAGTGGGAAAAGTATTACTACAGGTAGATTCTATTTAAATTTCTAATTGTTCTCAACTGTCGGACGATGATGCTATGGCTCCTGTTTTTTGTGCAACTTCTATGTAGAGGCATACTGGTTTCAAATTCTTTGTCCTAAATTTCATCTTTTTTAATACTTCTGTCAAGGCATGTTCATAAGCAGCATTAAGCAATGATATCATACATTTCAATGCACACTTTTTTTGTGTGTGCAAAATAACAAAACCCTTTTTTCTAGTTAATGCTGTCTTTGTGCTTCCCTGCTCCACAGCTGCCTACGCTCCTGGTTCCAGAGACAGCAGACATGTCCAACCTGTCGTATGGACGTACTTAGAGCCACCAACAACAATCAGACTCCAGTTCCACCTGCACAGGCTCCGCCCCCTGCCCCTGCAGCCCCCGCCAATGCTCCAGCAGCTGCCCTGGCCCCAAACGGTGAGTCAAAATAAAAAAATCCTTACGGTAATCACAAACCTTCATGTTCAAGTTTTCCTCCTCAGCTCACGAAAGCTGCATACAGCCTAATTATTGACAGCGTTGTGTTGTTGGTGCCCTCAGTTCACAAGAATAAACAAATAAAACTACATGGCCAAGATGGTGTAGTGGCAGGGCTTGGGACTTGGAACCCGAAGGACGCGGGTTCGCGCCCCGGCCACTACACACCTTGGGGTGTCTATGAGTGCACACCTAATTCTCCAGCTCCCCGGGTGCTTTCTGGCTGCTCACTGCACCACCTGGTGGTGGTTGGGTTAAATGCAGAGACGAATTTCGTCTGTGTATGGGAAACATACACAGATGACAAAAAAGGACATTACTATTATTATTATTATTACATTATGAATTGATTTTTTTACACACTAAGCATCCTTTCTGTAAATGCCATGCTGCGTTCTAACAGGATGTGGTGATGTTGCACTTGGCACAGAGAACCACAGAAGAGTCAACTTGCAGAAAATTAAAAAACATATATTTGATGGTTACAATATTATTAAAAAAAACATATCCACTGTAGAGGACACATTTGTCAAGCTGTCATAGAAAAGTAATAATAATTTCACGGATGAAGATGAGAGTGATTCAAGGAGCAGCTGAATTTGTGTGTACCTGTAGTTGAAACATTTTCTAACTTCACATAATTTAGCCTTGTTCAGTTGGTGTGTAAGAGAAGTGAACAGATATTTATTTACAAACTGCAGTCTGTGCATACACACACCTCTGACTGGAAGAATCAAGCCGTCATCACTAAGGCAAAGAAATTAATTAATAAACTTTAAATTTATAAGTACATTGAGGCAATTTTGAAGTGAACTTATGTAGAAAGAATATGAACAACCTGTTTAGCTAGTCCTTTGTCCAACTTCAGTTTCAGTTTGCAAAGAACCATCAAATTCTATTTAAATGATGATATATTGCAAAATCAAAGTCTGTCGTAAAAAGTCTATGAAATGACGTTTGCACGAACCTTTTAGTAATTGTTCGAGATTGGAGTTGTTTAAGTTGTCACCTATCTGTTTAGGACTTTTCTGCTTTCAGCCTAGCTGTTAGTTCAGAGTCAGAGAGAATTTATTGTCATTTGCACCGCGTGTAGTACATGTGTTGAAAACGAGATTATGTACACAGGGTCCCAGTTACATCCAACAACAAATGCAAGAGAAAAACAATAATAACATCTAGGATTAACTAAGAGAGACATCAGCTAGTAATACACTAAGCCCTAATGTAGTAGAAAAACATCATTATAAACAGCAGCACGAACATGAGCAGATGGTCACAGATGAACACAGATGAACGCAGCAACAAGAAACAGATCAGTATCAGCATTAGTTCTTCAGCTGGTCAGAATCAAACTATTTCTTCAAATTGATGTTGTTCCACATCAGGTAAGAAAATACAGAAAATGTTCATAACTTTTCCATAACGCCCTCTTTCTGAATGGCCAGACTTTCCCTTTAAGGACAAAAGACTGTGCATGGTAGAGCTTTGACGTGTTCAGCTCACCTCAGATTTGTTTAAATTTATTTTTGGTGAAACACATGAATATTTTTGGTGAAACACATGAATAAACACGTTTGTTGAAGTGGAGCACAGTGCCCATTACAACAATGTATAAGCAACTTGAAACATCTAGATATTTCTGTTCATGACCTCCCTTTGTGGAGACATTTATTCTTCATGTCATCTTTAAAAGAACCAGAAGACTGAAGCTACCAGCATGTTGAACATTTTTGTTCTTATAGTGGAACATCCATCCATCACCTTTACCTGCTTCTTCCTTTTCGGGTCGCAGGGGTCACTGGTGTCCATGTCCAGCAGTCACGGTGCGATAGGCGGGGGGACACCCTGGACATGTCTCCAGTCCACCACAGGGACACATAGAGACAAATGAGACAAACAACCATTCACTCTCTCACTCACACCTAGAGACAATCTACAAACTGGATTCCAAAAAAGTTGGGACACTAAACAAATTGTGAATAAAAACTGAATGCAATGATGTGGAGGTGCCAACATCTAATATTTTATTCAGAATAGAACACAAATCACAGATCAAAAGTTTAAACTGAGAGAATGTATCATTTTAAGGGAAAAATATGTTGTTTCAAAATTTCATGGCGTCAACAAATCCCAAAAAAGTTGGGACAAGTCCATTTTTACCACTGTGTGGCATCCCCCCTTCTTCTTACAACACTCAACAGACGTCTGGGGACAGAGGAGACCAGTTTCTCAAGTTTAGAAATAGGAATGCTCTACATTCATGTCTAATACAGGCCTCTAACTGTTCAATCATCTTGGGCCTTCTTTGTTGCACCTTCCTCTTTATGATGCACCAAATGTTCTCTATAGGTGAAACATCTGGACTGCAGGCTGGACATTTCAGTACCGGATCCTTCTCCTACGTAGCCATGATGTTGTGATTGCTGCAGAATGTGGTCTGGCATTATCTTGTTGAAAAATGCAGGGTCTTCCCTGAAAGAGATGACGTCTAGATGGAGCATATGTTGTTCTAGAACCTGAACATAGTTCTCTGCATTAATGGTGCCTTTCCAGACATGCAAGCTGCCCATGCCACAAGCGCTCATGCAACCCCATACCATCAGTGATGCAGGCTTCTGAACGGAGCGTTGATAACAACTTGGGCTATCCTTGTCCTCTCTGGTCCGGATGACATGGCGTCCCAGTGTTCCATAAAGAACTTCAAATTGTGACTCATCTGACACAGAACAGTCTTCCATTTTGCCACACTCCATTTTAAATGACCCCTGGCCCAGTGCAAACGTCTGAGCTTGTGGAGCTTGCTTAGAAATGGCTTCCTCTTTGCACTGTAGAGTTTCAGCTGGCAACGGTGGATTGTGTTCACTGACAATGCTTTCTGGAAGTATTCCTGAGCCCATTCTGTTATTTCCTTGACAGTGGCATTCCTGTTTGAGGTGCAGTGACGTTTAAGGGCCCGGAGATCACGAGCATCCAGTAGAGTTTTACGGCCTTGACCCTTACGCACAGCGATTGTTCCAGATTCTCTGAATCTTTTGATGATGTTATGCACGGTTGATGATGATAACTTAAAAGTCTTTGCTATTTTACGCTGGGTAACACCATTCTGGTATTGCTGCACTATCTTTCTGCGCAACAATGGTGGAATTGGTGATCCTCTTACCATCTTGGCTTCTGAGAGACACTGACACTCTGAGAAGCTCTTTTTATACCCAATCATGTTGTCAATTGACCTAATTAGTGTTAATTGGTCTTCCAGCTGTTCGTTATATGCTCAATTTCCTTTTTCCAGCCACTTATTGCTACTTGTCCCAACTTTTTTGGGATTTGTTGACACTGAAATTTTGAATCAACATATTTTTCCTTTAAAATGTTACATTTACTCAGATTAAACTTTTGATCTGTCATCTATGTTCTATTACAAATAAAATATTGACATTTGCCATCTCCACATCATTGCATTCAGTTTTTATTCACAATTTGTTTAGTGTCCCAACTTTTTTGGAATCCGGTTTGTAGTTACCAATCAGTCTAACATGCATGTTTTTGGTCTGTGGGATGAAACTGGAGTACTTGGAGAAAACCCACGCAGCACGAAGAGAACATGCAAACTCCATCCAGAAAGGCCCGCAGCCGGGTTTTCAATTGACAACCTGTTGGCGGAGAGGCGGCAGCTTTACCAGCTGTGCCCTTCTAGTGGAGCAGTTTTTCTAAAAACTTTGATTTATATGCAGTCAGATCTAAAGTTGGATCTCTTCTCTTGTATGACAAATATCTTTTATTTTGCTCTTTCTTTCCTTTAGTAGCTCCAGGCATGCTGCCTGGCTTTCCTCCGGGCATCTTCCCTTTCTGGGGTCCATTTCCTGCAGTGCCCCCCCCTGCTGCAGCTCCAGCTCCTGGTGCCGCTGACGCTCCGCAGAGCAGCACAGAAGCAACACAGACGACTGGTACTGCCACAATACTTGAGATCATCAGGATTACTCTGATAACTTGTTCTGTAGTTCTTATATGAGTGTGTTGCACATCTGTTCCTGTCAGGCACCAGTCCGTCCACGTCTTCTACAACTACTGCTACTACAGACACAACCACGTCGTCGTCTTCAGCAGCTCCAGGATTCCCCTTCTCATTCCCACCTCCTCCCTTCCCCACTGCACCATGGCTGCCCATGCCACCTCCTCCTCCCTTCTGTAAGCTTTCTTCTTTTTGAGCATGAAAGACATCAGGTGTTGCATTTCAAAATTTTTAATTATGTTTTTTAATGTTTATTTTCTCTTGGTAAGGAGAATAGATGATATTAAAAAAAATCTTGTGACTCTGTCCGTTTGTCCTCCTCGCTTTCTGTTTGATCTGCATGTCCGTGTCCCTGCCTTGTGTTCAAAAGAATCAACAAACTTTTATTTAAGCTCATTTGTGATCATTATTATTGTTCAAATTAAAAATCTATTTTCTCTTCCTCTCCAGTGTCATCCATGCCTCCCCCTCCTCCATCTCTGTCCCAGCTGTCGGATGAGGAGCTGAGGGAGTTGGAGGCAGAAGGGCGGCGGGGCCTCGAGGCCAGGCTGCAGTGTCTCCAGAACATTCACACCCTGCTGGATGCCGCCATGCTCAACATCCACCACTACCTCAGCACTGTCGCTACACTCACGTAATTACGCCTTCAAGATCTGGTGGAAAACCCAGCTGGATCCACTCAGCCATCCAGTTGATGCAACAATGTTTGTAACACCGACGGTTGTGTTTCCCCTGCAGTCCCCCTCGGCCTGAGAGCAACGCGGGACCAACGAGTGGAACAAACCGCAGCGCTTCATCTTGTACAGCTGCCACTAACACGGAGGACACGACCACCTGTGAGTAACTCACTCTGTTTCAAGCATAGACAAATATAACCATGCACATGAACATGGAAGTTGCTGCTGAAACTAAACCAGCGTCTCCTATTGGCTGGCTGCAGGATACCGTATTTTCTGCCGTAAACGTCACACTGCCCTATAAGTCACATCAGTCCAAATATGTCTAATAAAGTGGAAAAATCCATAAATATGTTACTTCTCTATATACGTCGCATCTATTATGCGTCACCGCTGATGCGTTGCGTTTGTTACGCGTCACTGCTGACAACCTGGACATGTGGGCCGAACCCTTAAATGTGGGCTGGTGTACATAAGTAAACTTTAGTTATGTAGCACCTTTTACAGGTCAGAAACCACAAAATGCTTTACAGAATATTTACAGAATATAACACACAAAAACACAAAAGATAAAACAGGAGGAGAGGTAAAACAACATATGTGTGACGTAAGACAAACAAAACAAATTGGCCAATCTGAACAAATGTGTCTCCAGCTGCTTGGTGCCACTTTACAATAAGGCTCCCCTTACAGATGGCTTATAAATAGTTTATAGATGTGTTGTTAATTCCTATAAACACTTTATAAATCATTAATACTTGTGTATTATGTATTATTTAAGGGTGACAAAGAAACAAAACTGACCAGTTTTATGTCAGATAGTGAGCCAAATCTATTCACCTATGATTTGAACTACATGATGCACTCAGTTCTGCAAACGTTCATCTCATCTCTTGAATAAATTTGGTCTTGTTTTAAAGCACATCACAGCAAAATCAATAAATAAATGGACTGTTGATTGTTGTATTGCATCTGCTGTATCTTTGTTCTGTTGGGTTTAACCACAGCTTTTGTTGGAAATGTATCACTTAATGTAGATCTACAACTGATTACATTTTGGAGTCAACCTGATTCAAGATGGCGGTTTCAACACATCCTTTGAGCTCAACACATTGTGCGACATCTTGTCTCCAATTCAGTTTATTTATGTAGCGCCAAGTCACAACAGAAGTCATCTCAGGGCACTGAACAGAAACATTCATATATAAAATAATGAGTTAACCGAGACGTTCATATTCATTCAACCTTTATTTATACAGGCTAGCCTCGTTGAGCCACAGGGACTCATTTACAAGAGGGACCTGTCTCACTCACACCCAGGGTCAATTTAGAGTCACCAATCAGCCTAACATGCATGTTTTTGGACTGTGGGAGGAAACCGGAGCACCCGGAGAAAACCCATGCATGCACAGAGAGAACATGCAAACTCCACCCAGAAAGGCCCCCGGGCCGGGATTTGAACCGGGGACCTGCTCGCTGAGAGGCAGCAGCTCTAGCAGTTGTGCCACCGTGCTGCCATAAAATAATAATTGAACATTATTCATCTGAGGAGCAGACTGCTTTGAGTTTGACTCCATCACAGAACTCTCATCTTGAACAAGCATGAAGGTGACCAGGGGCGGACTGGGACAATAATCCAGGCCGGGAATTTGTTACCATCCTAGGCCACCACCACCCGATTAACGCAAATCCCCAAGACTGAGTTAAATTAAGTGCACTTTGAACACTTTGAACACCATATGTGCACTTGTTTATCAACGTGGTGAACGAATGATGAATGAATGAAAACGGTCATATCTCAGCCAAGAATTGATTTATAAATATGGTGAAAAATCCATAAATACGTGACTTCGGCGTACAAGTCACAGGGCGTGCAAATTATGCAAAAAATTGTGACTTATCGAGTGAAAAATACGGTAAATCTATGTAAACAAATGGGACATTTAAAAATAAATAAATAAATAAATACACCTCAAATATTTTTGCCAGATGTTAACTTCTGTTGATGTTCTTCGTTCTTACCTTGCTGCTGTATGTTAAAGTAATATTTTTCCCAGTGTTTGGTTATAATTGTTTTGATGCTAAAATAACATGGTCGTTCGTGGGGGAGTACTTCATGACAACAGTTATAAACATAGTTTGGTTTCAAGACTCTAAAACCTTTTCCTCTTTTAAAAAGCAAATATTACACTTGGTGGAAGTTGTTCCAATGAGTAGTATTTTTCTCAAGAGAAGCTCATTGAGATTAAAAATCTAATTTACAAGAGTGTTCTGGCTAAAACTGTTAATACAAAGTTTAAAAAAATAAAACTAAGAAACTTTAACAAAATGTTTTTTGGCTCCTCCTTATTCAGAGGTAGCCATAGCAAGTATTTGGTCATTGTTTTCCACCGGATGCACTTCCTGACACAACCTGAGCTCAGTGTCAACCTCAGGATTACAACAGGCTGCTACAGGCCTGAACTTTAACAGCAACAACAGTTAACATTTAAATAAAAATAACCATACAATATCTAGGGTTCATGACCATCTATACATATCAGACAAAACATTTACAACCTAAAGTTTTTCTGAAAATGTTACAAATTACGTTTAACAAAACCAGCTCCTTAATTTTTAGACTAAACTCAGGTTGATTCCTGGTTGACGGAGCAGCAAACTGAAATGACTTTTTCCCATTTCTGTTGGGATTTTAGGTACAGACAGTACTACTAGTGTTGGGAGCAAAGTCAGTTTGTTGTTTCAACCTGCAGATGGACAAGGTTGAGGTTTTAAGATCAGTAATAAAACAGAGAGCTCCGCAGTAAACTGAGTAAAGCGACCGTAAATCCTGAGAAGACAAACATAGCTGCAACGTCACTTTTTTTTTATTTGAAATAAAGGTAGGATCTGATTCTAACCAACCATTCTAACGTCGTTTTAAGTTTTGTCTTTTAACAAGATATTTAATATGTGCGATGTGTGTAATCCATATACTGAGGCTCCTGTTCAATAAGAGTGGGAGAGTAATTGTAAACTGATTGAAATCAGATGCCTTTGAGTTTGAAAGCATCAGCTTGGTAACTGTGTTTCACACAGATTTTCAATCCAATATGAGTACAGTACCATACTTTCTGTTTCTGAATGATTTAATACAATGGGTTGGACACTTCTATAACCTGAAATTAAAAAAATATCCATAATTCTTCTATGTTGGTAATCTACAGTGTTTATAATGTCCAGAAGGAAAGGTTTGTCAGGTTTGCATTGTGGTGGTGAGAATCTGTCTGATTCTGATCAGAAAGTATTTCAGCTATGCAAGAAAACTTTTACTTTTAACATTTTCTCTAAAATAAACTAGAGTATTTATAAATTTATTGTAGTGGTAGGTACTTGTTATACCCCGACAAGATGCAATATGGCAGCAAATAATTTTGCCTTTTAAAATGTCTCTGAAAATCCTCTTCCTGCATTCAATTATCTATAAGCATATAATTACTGTATATATAATTCAAACAGTCTCTACAAACACAAATGACTGTAAATTTGCAGACATTTTGATATTAAATGTGTGGTAGGTCAACAGAAAGTTTAGAGTTTTAAAGAGGACATGATGTTCTGTTTCCAGCTGATGAGGCGAGCGGAGCCACGGCCTCCTCTCAGCCCGCTGACTCCACGTCCTGTGCTTCAGACACCGAAAGAAAAGAGAACCTGGACGAAGGAGTGCCTGAGGATGAGGACAGCGAGCCGAGTGCTGCTGAGCTGAGGCGGCGGCGTCTTTGCAAGCTAGAGGCAGCATCGTCGTCCCCTCCTCTGGACAACTGATCCATGCGTTGTGACTCGGGCGTGTTGCTCTGAGCCATCAGGAATGCTGAGAGGACTCGCAGCTGCTTTGGTTCTTCGTTGGCTCTCTTCCTATTTGCTCAGGTTTCTAACAGAGTGGTGTTGGACTGGGGCTGATGGAAGACGCTGTTGAACTGTGTCAGACAGCATCTTTGTTTTCTTTTTGTTTTCATCAATGAACTACTGCAATAGTAATGCTGCAGGTCATTTTAAGTTCCCCATGTGGGAGAAGTGGTTCATCTTAGCCTGTCAGTGTGGGTGAGGCCCTGTTTAGATTTGTCTTTGCTAGTTTTACTGTTTACTCTTTGTTTAAACCAACTGCGGACGTTCACATCAACATGTTACACAACGCACGGATCACTCACCAGACTAATTCAGTTCAAGTGAAACCAATCAGCTGTTCCCTGGGATTGTACCTGCTGATGCTGTAACACTCTGAGTTATTGGAACATGTACATACTGTATAGAGTTTTAATAGGATGAAGATGATGCTTCAGAACTGAAGGGACGGTGGCACAGCAACATCATCTGTGTGTGTGTGGCGCGTGTGTGTGTGTGCTGGCCAGCTGAACCCACAGAGGAATGCTTTGGTAAAGCTGATCCATGAGCACTTGTCTTCAGGATCTCTGCTGCAGCTCTTTGTCGTTACCTTTGAGTTAAAGGTTTGGCCGTTTAAAATAAAACTCACAAATTGATCCGAAAGAAAAGAATTGTGTTTATACATCCATACTTTTTTAGAACAAGCACGTTTAGTGCTTAAATCCCAGTGCTTCTTTATGAAAATAAAAATAAGCAGAACTATATTTTTGTTTTTAATTGCCTGCTGCCATGAAAGGGTTAATCATGTAAACGACTGTGTTTTTGTCTTTTAGTTAAATCTTGTGAACCACTGGACGGATCTGAATGAAACTCAAAAGTAGTCGTTAGTTGTGCATCTAGAACTGATTCACTTTTGGAACCAACCCAATTTGAGATGGCTGCTGCAGCAGATTGAGATTAGCCAACGCAAAAACTGCTTGAACTCAGCCAGGTTTACTATGGTGCTGGTCATAAGATTAGAATATTGTGAAAAAGTTGATTTATTTCAGTAATTCCATTCAAAAAGTGAAACTTGTATATTATATTCATTCATTAGTCACAGACTGATATATTTCAAATGTTTATTTATTTTAACGTTGATGATTATAACTGACAACCAATGAAAACCCCAAATTCAGTATCTCAGAAAATTAGAATATTGTAAAAAGGTTCAATATTGAAGACACCAGGTGCCACAGTCTAATCAGCTGATTAACTCTAAACACCTGCAAAGGCCTTTAAATGGTCTCAGTCTAGTTCTGTAGGCTACACAAGCATGGGGAAGACTGCTGACTTAACAGTTGTTCAAAAGACGACCACTGACACCTTGCACAAGGAGGACAAGACACAAAAGGTCATTGCTAAAGAGGCTGGCTGTTCACAGAGCTCTGTGTCCAAGCACATTAACAGAGGTGAAGGGAAGGAAACAATGTGGTAGAAAAAAAAGTGACAAGCAACAGGGATAACTGCACCCTGGAGAGGAACGTGAAACAAAACTCATTCAAAAATGTGGGTGAGATTCACAGAGTGGACTGCAGCTGGAGTCGGTGCTTCAAGAACCACCACGCACAGACACATGCAAGACATGGATTTCAGCTGCTGTTGTATTCATTATGTCACGCCACTCTTGAACAAGAGACCGTGTCAGAAGCATCCCGTCTGGGCTAAAGACAAAAAGGACTGGACTGCTGCTGAGTGGTCCAAAGTCATGTTCTCTGATGAAAGTTAATTTTGCATTTCCTTTGTAAATCAAAGTCCCAGAGTCTGGAGGAAGAGATGAGAGGCACAGAATCCATGTTGCTTGAGGTCCAGTGTCAAATTTCCACAGTCAGTGATGGTTTGGGGGTGGGGGGCAGGTCATCTGCTGGTGTTGGTTCACTTGTGTTTTCTCATGTCCAAGGTCAACACAGCTGTCTACCAGGAAGTTACAGAGACTTCATGCTTCCTGCTGCTGATCAACTTTATGGAGATGCACATTTCATTTTCCAACAGGACTTGGCACCTGCACACAGTGACAAAGCTACCTGGCTTAAGGACCATGTTATCCCTGTTCTTAATTGGCCAGCAAACTTACCTGATCTTAACCCCATAGAAAATCAATGTGGTGTTGTGAAGAGGAAGATGTTTGTTTATTAAATTTGTTCATTTTTTTTTTTTTTACAAAAGAAACAATACAAGACAATCCCATAAATGAAAATGTACAAAATATAAAAAAATGAAAGGTAGCAGAAAGAAGAATAAATCTTATATCTGCCCCTTTTTTCCAACAATCAGATTAAACAATAATAATCTTCAACCAACAGTACAAAATGACTAACTCTTTCTAATTTTTTAACTACTGTAATACAATACACATTACGCTATTTCATATAT
>JBBPBX010078884.1:0-5000 GCA_038048925.1 Garcialebias charrua
GAGGAGGGACAGTGGTTTGGACATGTCCAGAGGAGGGACAGTGGTTTGGACATGTCCAGAGGAGGGACAGTGGTTTGGACATGTCCAGAGGAGGGACAGTGGTTTGGACATGTCCAGAGGAGGGACAGTGGTTTGGACATGTCCAGAGGAGGGACAGTGGTTTGGACATGTCCAGAGGAGGGACAGTGGTTTGGACATGTCCAGAGGATGGACAGTGGTTTGGACATGTCCAGAGGAGGGACAGTGGTTTGGACATGTCCAGAGGAGGGACAGTGGTTTGGACATGTCCAGAGGAGGGACAGTGGTTTGGACATGTCCAGAGGAGGGACAGTGGTTTGGACATGTCCAGAGGAGGGACAGTGGTTTGGACATGTCCAGAGGAGGGACAGTGGTTTGGACATGTCCAGAGGAGGGACAGTGGTTTGGACATGTCCAGAGGAGGGACAGTGGTTTGGACATGTTCAGAGGAGGGACAGTGGTTTGGACATGTTCAGAGGAGGGACAGTGGTTTGGACATGTCCAGAGGAGGGACAGTGATTTGGACATGTTCAGAGGAGGGACAGTGGTTTGGACATGTCCAGAGGAGGGACAGTGATTTGGACATGTTCAGAGGAGGGACAGTGGTTTGGACATGTCCAGAGGAGGGACAGTGGTTTGGACATGTCCAGAGGAGGGACAGTGGTTTGGACATGTCCAGAGGAGGGACAGTGATTTGGACATGTCCAGAGGAGGGACAGTGATTTGGACATGTTCAGAGGAGGGACAGTGATTTGGACATGTTCAGAGGAGGGACAGTGGTTTGGACATGTCCAGAGGAGGGACAGTGATTTGGACATGTTCAGAGGATGGACAGTGGTTTGGACATGTTCAGAGGAGGGACAGTGGTTTGGACATGTCCAGAGGATGGACAGTGGTTTGGACATGTTGAGAGGAGGGACAGTGATTTGGACATGTTGAGAGGATGGACAGTGGTCTGGACATGTCCAAAGGAGAGACAGTGGTCTGGACATGTCCAGAGGAGAGACAGTGGTCTGGACATGTCCAGAGGAGGGACAGCGGTCTGGACATGTCCAGAGGAGGGACAGCGGTTTGGAAAAAGACAAAGAGGAGACATGTGGATGCAGTTAGAGAGGACATGGAGGTAGTTGGAGTGAGGACAGAGTGAGATGGAGGAGGACTTGCTGTGGAGACACCTGAAGAGGGAAAAATCAAAAGAAGAAAAAAATAAGAATAAGAAGAAGTCAGAGGAAATTTAAAGATAATTTCCCCGAGATGAGAAGCAAATGAAAACACACACACCAACATTCTCGGGCGTTACATGATCACTCATCTTTCATGGAGGTGGGCGATGATCACAAACCAACCAGTGGCTGCACAGACCTCAACAACAAGCAAACTTGAAACACAGCCGTCAGTACGTCCAGATGTGGGTTCTCAGATAAAGCCAGTGGTGGAGAAAGTACTCAAACACTGTACTTAAGTAAAAGTATACAAATAAACAGTCAAAAATGTACTCTAGTAAAAGTACAAGTACCATATTAATATTTTACTTAAGTAAAGGTAAATAAGTACTGTACGGTACTTGCTTTTAAGTATTAAAGTAAAAGTACTTGCTGAATGTATGACCTAATTCAATGGTCTACAAATCATTAAATGTGTGTACAGTACTAGCCTGGCCCTCGCCTTCCTGCACAGCTCCGCTCAATTCTCATTTCCCTTCACTGCACAGTCTGGGATTCCTCCCATTCACAAGGATTTCTCCGGCCGATTTTTGACCGGACCAATCAGAGAACAGAAGGGGTGGAGTTTTGGACCCTAACCCACGCCCCCACCTGTCCCAGCGCGCAGCGTCCTATAAAAGGGCTCTGCCAGCGCTCAGTCAGCGAGTAGCGGCATGTTCTCATTCAAAGCGATGCAAAACGATGCAGAACTGTTTTATATGTGACACAAATTTATTAATTTCCCCTTCTTAATCCCTTATCTGTAGTTTTCTTTTGTTTTGTTTTTTCCCAAAAGTCAAGAAATCGCTCCCTCCTCCTCCTTCTCCACCCTCCGCTGAATGAAAAGGAGGAAATGTCTCAGGTTGTCACGAGAATTAAACTCGGGTTTTACGTTGCTGCCGGAGTCCATCAGATTTTCTGGTCTTTTGGTGAGCTGGACCAGCGATCCATGGTTTTATTTTATTTTATTAAAACGTTTTATGACATATAAACACTGAATTTGCGCAGCGAGAGAAAAGCTGCAGGACTCCTGGAGCAGGGGGCGGAGCAGTTGTCAGTCAAGTTCACCAGAGCACGGGGGGTGGCTCTGAGGGGAGGGAGCAGAATGCTTTCCCTGTTCAAAATATCCAATGGTTTTGTTCCTCAACAGAGGCCAACGCCTCCAGCAAGAAACGTTTTTCAATGGAGAAAGTCCAGACCCTAGTACGAAGCGAAGTGAAGGACAAGGGTCTGGTTTCAACCAGGCTAGTACAGTACTGTAACCGGTATATTTTCTGTAATACATGAATAGTGTGTTGAGTCATTTTAATGAACAATGCTGCAGATAATACATGTTTTTATTGTGTTTACTCTGTGACACAGTTCAAACTTGGACTTGTGATTCTGTGCATCAGAATTTCAAGGACGACGTGCAGAGTTAAATGTCAATAAGCAAAATAAGAAAGAGGAATGATTTTACCTTTGAACGGTTTGATTTAACACAAAACAAAACAATGTTTCATTTTAACTGCAGTAAAATCATTTAAGTAAAAGTTGTCCGTCTGAAAAAAAGGAGCATTAGACCTGACTAAGGAACATCTGATCATTTCAACTCCAGTTTGTCATCAACTCCAGTTAAAATACTGTCTAGTCGACCTTGTAATGGGTCAATAGTGAACAATATTTTAACTTCCTGACACCATTTTCAAAACTTGAACCTGAGTGTTGAGCCATTTGGAGAAATCTCTTGTCTCCTAACATCCATGAACTGACACATTTTAATATTGCAGCAAGAATTTCTTGTTCAAGTTCAGAAGAAGTTGGTTTTCAAAGTGTTTTGAGTCCAGTCTGGCTCTTTTGGGAGAGAAAATCTGTCCTGCTGTACTGAACAGTCTTTCAACAGTCTTTCAATAATCTTTCAATGGTCATTCAATAATATTTCAATAATCGTTCAATAAGGCCATGGGTGTTGTATCTTCTAGCTGACTCTCTGTGGTGGAATCGATTTTGGATGTGTCAGTGGTGCTGTGGGTGCTCCCAGCTCAATGAAGTTTATACCGTACTAGAATATATGTCATTGATTCAGCTCTTCTTGAAGGTGGGTCTAATGTTACCTGTCCACTTTGCAGTGATTCAATGGACCAACTCTCTCAACATCAGTTACTTTCAAACTAACGACAAATCAAAAAGCTGCAACGTGAATGTAACTTGTAACTCAACACATCATAGAAATGTAGTGTAGCAGAAAGTACAGAGACTTCATGTAAAATGTAGTGGAGTAAAAAGTAAAAGTACCCATTTAATTCTACTTAAGTAAAGTACAGATACATGAAAAATTGACTTAAGTACAGTAACAAAGTATTTGTACTTAGTTACATCCCACCACTGGATAAAGCCAGCGGTTTGATGAACACGGGATGTGAAAGGACAGTGTGAGCAGAAGGAGGCAGGTGGCCAGCAGCCAGAGAGCGTCCCTTTAGACGCTGCTTGATGATGATGACAACATTGATGAACATTGTATTAATCCAGTTCCATGGCTGTAACGTAGATAATCCAGCAGCTGTCTGAGCTTCATCTAGCGGAGCCTGGGGGCATGGGAAACCTGCGGAGCTTCAAACGGCACAAAGGCCTGAAATATAACATTCCCTCAGGTGCATAGATCACCCAGGCTCCCGTTTACTTTGCTCTCTCCCGCTCAACATCTGTGCCTAATTTTACTTTTCTTCCAATTTCCTCATTTGCCGTCTTCTACGTCTTCTATGCTCTTGTGGTCTCTCGGCTTATTTCTTTGTCTGCAGTTCCCGACTTTCATCTTCCCCTGACAAACCAATTGCCTTTGCTTTTACAAGCCAGATCCTTCCTTTTATCCTCTCGTCTATATGTTCACTTGCCCTCTTGCCTCGTCCTCATCAGACTTTGTGGAGACTCTGGCTGTGCTGCGTGACTCCTGCAGAGGATTCAGGTGCAGACGGATGAATGTTAACACATCTGTTGTTCGTTTGGTGTTTTCAGGGCTTCATTTATTTATTTTGGACACTGGAAACAAAATCGTTCCAGGATCTTCTGTTCAAGGTTCAAGTTCTTTATTGTCATTCACATCACATGTGGTTCATGAGATGAAAACGAAATTATGTACTCAAGGTCCCAGTTATACCCAAAAATAGCAAAAATAAAAAGTATTAAAAGAAACAGTATATAAGGATCTAAGATACACTAAACGAACGCCAAATGGTATGATAGAAGATCTAAAATATACACTAAACACTAACCCTCTGGGGTCTGCGGTCTAAATGTCCGTTTTGGTATAATTTTGAATTTACCCTTATATTTCCATCATTAAAACTATTTACCTTGCCTTGTTTGGTATTATTTTTTTCAGGACAACCTCATCTTCATGATTTTACAGTCTTTGTTTCATTTTGACAAAATGCATGATCACATTGGAGCAAAAAATAACAAAAAATGAAATCTGTGTTAGTAAAATATTGATGTTGATCGACTACTGCAACTCCCTGTTTATTGGAATCCCTGGCAAAAACCTTCAGAAACTTCAATATATTCAAAACAGTGCAGCAAGGATTTTATTGAGAGCTCGTAAATTTGAACATATTACACCCATTCTCCATAACCTCCATTGGCTTCCTGTCACCTACAGAATTCAATACAAAACTGCTCTCATTACACATCAATGCTTACATGGAACTTCACCTGACTATCTAAAGGACATTCTTGCACCATATTCATCCACCCGGTCTCTACGATCACAGAACAGTAATCTACTTCACATTCCACGAACCAAAT
>JBBPBX010078884.1:10000-16519 GCA_038048925.1 Garcialebias charrua
AGGGTGAGAAGTTCAGTTATCAGGAGAGACTTGGAGTTAAGAGGAGCCAGGTGAGGTGGTTTGAGCACCTGGTAAGGATGCTCTCCTCAGGCATGTCCAACTGTGAGGAAGACTGAGGAAACGCTGGAGAGACAAAGTCCTCCACCACAATAAGGTGGTGATTGAAGGAGGAGACCCATCCACACAAGACACACAGATATATGAACTGCCTGAATCCTTTTCAGGTTTTTTGTGACCAGTCAGGTCCCCTATTCTTTCCCCATTCAAACAAACGTGAGAACAATTCAGACATCAAATTTGACCCAGCGCCGATCTTTCAGCCACGAGGACCAGTATCAACAGTTGTAGGCCAGCTTGCCACACAAGAGAATATAACAGCTGTATGTGCGAGTTATTTCTTTTGCCTGAACTCGAAAAAAGGCTTTGGCACCAACAGAGGACGCTGGACAACTCCACTCATTTAGTCTTTTCTTTTATTTCTCTGATGCTCCTTGAAAACCTTGAATAATAAAACACATTTACATAAATTACTTTTCCAATCAACAAATGTAAACCCTTAATAGAAAATTATTAAATAGAATTGAAGCTTTACCTCTATATTTCAAAATGCAGCAAAATAATAATAATAATAATAATCATTTTATTTAAAAGCGCCTTTCAGGACACCCAAGGACACTTAACAAACCAATACAGTGCAAACATTATCAGCGACAAATTGAAATATAAAATACATAAAGATTATAAAATGCAAAATAATAAAAATACATTTAGTAAAGTTAATGATAAGCTAGTCTAAAGAGATGGGTTTTCAGGGCAGTCTTGAACAGAGAAAGGGAGGTGGTGTTTCGAAGGTCTGGCGGTAGAGCGTTCCAGAGGTGAGGGGCAGAGCAGGTGAAGGCCCTGCTCCCCATGGTGGAGAGGCGGGCAGAGGGTACATGGAGATGTAGCGAAGAGGAGGATCTGAGAGAGCGTGATGGGATGGAGATTTGTAGGAGGTCAGATAGATAAGGAGGGGCAAGGTTGTGGATAGCTTTGAACGTGAGGAGTAGAATTTTGAAGATGATGCGTGATTTAACCGGGAGCCAGTGGAGCTGCTGCAGGACAGGAGTGATGTGGTTATAGTAGGAGGAGCCAGTGGAGCTGCTGCAGGACAGGAGTGATGTGGTTATAGTAGGAGGAGCCAGTGGAGCTGCTGCAGGACAGGAGTGATGTGGTTATAGTAGGAGGAGCCAGTGGAGCTGCTGCAGGACAGGAGTGATGTGGTTATAGTAGGAGGTTTGAGTGATGACACGGGCAGCTGAGTTCTGGACCATCTGTAACTTGTGGAGAGATTTGTTGGGGAGGCCGTAGAGAAGGGATACACACAATCATCTTGTTTAAAGAGAAATATGTAAAACCAGACAACATAAATTTACATTTCTCCTGTTAATTTACAAATGATAATTGAAAGAAAATACATACCAAAAGCATCTCTATGGTTGCCAAACACTGAGCAGCAAACTGAGGCAAACAAAGGCAAACAGCTGCTGGTACTAATTAAAGCGTACTACCTGAAGGCCAGGTAACCACACCTACATTTCTGGCACTACATTGCCATCTCCTGTGCAACCAATGTAACTACTAAAATAAATTAAATCACAGACTGAAACAGTAAATGAAACAGAGATAATGATGCAACAAAACAGTATGATCCCATTCTGAATCAAACCACTGTTTGCATCCAGACCCATGGGGTACCATGTCTTACTGACATGGGACCAGCACTGTGCTCATACTGACAACTCTAATTACTTTGATGAGAGTTTGGGATCATTACTACTACTATAACTACCTCACAACACATGCAGTTTTATTTAATTCCAACTATTTGGGGTAGTTACTTTTTTTGTCAACGAGTTTATACAATACAATATTACTAAACCTGTGTTCAGCTCTGATGATTTCATCTTGCATACAGTCCTTTCTGGTCCTTATTAAAGTCAATTGTTGATACTGTCTCCATCAAAGACCTCACATACTACCAGTTCATTTATAACTACTATTGTTCACTATGTTTTAAAGTCAAGTCCTGCATTTTTAATACGTTATTACAAATCTAAACCAATAAACAAACCACTACTTGCTATGTGACGATCTTGCAACGTAATGATGCTCTTCCACAGTCGGTCTTCCTCCCATCCTTCCAGTTCCAGGCTTAGTTCATATTCATATTTACTCTCAACCTGACGTGTGCTTCTTCAAAAATGAACGTTTATGTTGTGGTGATGAATATTACATCATCTAGTGCTGCTTGCTATTCCATGTATACATCTGCTGGGAGCAAAGCAACACACCATGTTTAAAATATGTAACGCAAAATAACTGTAAATACGTAGAAGGTAAGATTCTCAGTCATCCAGAACTGAGTAAATCCAAAAATGTATGTATATATATATATATATATATATATATATATTACAGTGTAATTAATAAACAGCGTAATTGTTGCAATTCACTGCTCCACAACTGGTAGATTGTAAAACCAGAACTAATTCATAGCCACTCTAGTGGAGCCAGTGAGTATTCCTCCCAACATTTACACTCATTAGGCCTTGTGCAAGCTGTTATCAGTTGGATTAAACTGACCATCCAGACAGTTATAATGTGGTTGGCAACGATTTTTACCATACATCATTAAAAACTTTTCTGCCTAAATATCACCAAAATGTCCACTTTTTAACCACAACACATAGTAAAGTGATTTTAAATAGGTTTATAAAAAAGCCTCTTGCTCAAAAAAAAAAAAGTATTCATTGCCCACTGCTTTAAAGAAGAGTGATCATGTAAATGCATGTTTGAGTGTATGTCTGAGAACGTTTTTGTATGACCACAAAATATCACGTGAACCACTAGATGCATTTTAACGAGTCTCTTAGAAAAGTAATTAATGAATTGGCATTTAGGATTATGATAATTTTCGATGGGGCAAGCCCAAACATATGCACTCCTTTGGGAAATGCCGTTTTCCTTGTTATGCTTTCCCCAACATGCTGGACAAATTAGGACAACTACAGTATTCTTGGGAAGATAACAAATCGACTTCAATTCAGTTGATTCTTATTACTAAACCTAACTTTAACCCTTCCTTCTCAACAACAGGCGACGGGTGGTGATTTCACCGCCTCTAACTGATAACTCCCCCCCAGTTGACACACTGTCACGTGATGATCTCATGAACAATTTCAGTCACTCTAGCAGGGAAGACACAACCTCTCAGAGGCTCTATTTTAATTTGTATCTAAAGTCTGCTGGTGAGACATTTTCATCAGTGATCAGTGTTTAAACAGTCTGCGTTCACCATCATCTTTGCTGCACACAACATCTATGTTTATGTTGGGAAATGCCTCCTGCCTCCTACAGTGAGCCATTAATCTCCAACTCAAAAAGTTATTGAGAAGGCTGTAACCCCTAACACTAGTCTCAAGGTCATCTCATGCCATTATAACATATGTTTACATATATTACATTATTAAACACCAATTAGTAAATGCTACTTATTTAAGACAGGCTGCAGATTGCATCAAATCTTCATTTTTTAAAACTAAATTCCATTCCAGCCAAGCGGATTGACAACAGTGGAAAGGAAGGACTCTCTTTAAACAGGAAGCTACCTCCAGCAGAACCAGGCTCAGGATGAGCAGCCATTTGCCTCGACACTATGTGGTTTGATAAAACAGGAATTAGACTCTCTAGACAAACATGCAAAACACCACATGCTATCAAAGAGTTGTTCCTCAGGGATGTGTACTCAGTCCTTTTGTTTTTAATCTACTGAAACATTATGTAATATCCAATTCAGCACAAATCAGCTTATTAAGCTTCACAGTGATACAACAGTTGTAGGACTCATCAGTAATGAAGATTCAAGAACAGAGGTGAACAACATGGTGAATTTGGAAATATAATCACATCTATACATTGCAGAAATTGAACGCTAAAAAGCTGATAGTGAACTTTAACAAGGGCTGAACATTCCCAGCTGTACAATCAGTAATGGGTTCACCTGTGGAAAGAGTCAGCATTACTGAAGATCTCTCCTGGACTGTGACAAGCCAAGGATGAGCAAGCAAGCTCAGCACAGTCTACACTTCCTCAAGAGATTGGAAAAGCTCTCTCCTCCAGCCTCTCCACATTTTACTGTGAAACTACAAACAACTTCACATTCTCCATCACTTCTTGGCACGGCAGCTGCAGTATATAACCGACAGACTGAGTGTGGCGAGGAAGGCTGAGCGAGAGACACACCATTGTCCCACTTCCCTCATTGGAGACCATTTTCAAAGAGACATGTAAGAAAAACAACAACTTGTTATTGTGAGAAATTGTTCTAATTCTTCCCATGTGGTGGCGATTCTCCTCATATCTGAACATGTAACAATAAAAATAAAATGATGAAAGTAATTAACCTTGGAGGTGTCAAGAGCTCACCTTTGTGAGGTGAACTTCACATGAATGATGATGGTGTTTGTTGGAGGCTGTGGAATTTTTTTGTAAAGAAGACTGTGCAGTAAACTTGGTAATTAAATGTTTTTTAATGGTCATTTGTGATAATTGTGAAAATTACAGCAAAAAGTAAATGCACACGTTTGGAATGGTTATTGTCAAGCTAGCTGACCAGGAAATGTGCATAAGGATATATTATTAATAATAATAAAAAGAATCAAACACTTTTTTGTAATTGGAAACCATTCAAGTATAAGAACATTTTACTCTGGAGAATAAAATCTGATCTGGAGAATAAAATCTGCCTAACAATTATGTCCACAGTGGTTCATGTTGGCGTTGTAAACCTGCCATATGTAGGGAAATCAAATGTTGAAGGTAATTATGCAGCTGTTCTGTGAAAATGATAATTATCTTGCTCTTGTTGTCAGACTGTTACAGTATAGTTAAAAAACCTTTGTGATCATTAAAAACAAGCTCTGATAAGTTAAGTAATTAGAGATCCCCACATTGAAAATGAGCAGTGTGCACATTTTTTATTAATGAAACAGAAACAGATCAAGTGTGGAGGAAGTTTTGTTTGTTTTAATAGTGTGACTTCGTTCACTGCATTTCTGTTCAGGAGACAAACATCCACATCATTTTTCACACCCGACATGATGTTTGATGCCATCGAGTGTCTCTTAACATGCAGGCGTGTACTTTCAGCTGCCGCCTGACCTTTTCCACACGCTGCATACAAAGTCACGTCACCTCCGCTTGAATAATGTATTTTCTCATCCCGATCGCTCACTGCGGCTTTAGCCCCGATTTTGGTGGATTTTAAATTGGGTTTTAATCAACACATTCACAGATTCCAGGGCCCCCTATGACATCTCGGGAAATGAAATTCAAACTCATTGACTCGAAGAGCGGGCAGCAACAGGATGGGCCAAATTTCTCTGTTCGACAACCATCTCCTCTGGGGGAGGTGCTAATCCTCATCTGGGAAGAATCTCTCTTACACCAGCTGCAAACTATTTCAGTGCAAATGGAGTTCCTTTTTCATCGTGTCAAACAAAGGACACGCTGAGAATGGCAGCCGTGTGACTTTGAATTAAAAAAAAAAAGACAATATTGACAGTGTAAATTGTAGAGCAGCAACATAACAAGCAATCAATTCCATAATGTGAACTTTTATTTACGAATTTATTTGAAAACCACTGAAACCTGGCCGTATAATAGTCTGAATGTTTATGACGCATTCACACTACTCTGATCCGTTTTTCTAGCTGTTTTTGCACTAAATTTAGCTTTTTCAGCTAATTCAACATTTGTAGCTCATTTCAGCTTCTTCCACTTCCTTTTGGTAGTTTACGTGTCTTTCTGACTTTTCAGCTAGTTTCCAGCTAATTTTTTTTCTGAATTCAGCCTTTCCCCCTAATTTTTGTTCACATTTCTGCTTATTTAAACCTAATTGTTGTCTATCATGGTGCACTAAGATTCATAACTGGCTGTGATTATCGTACCCACCACTGCACCCTGTATTCACTGGTTAACTGGACATCATTAACCTCACGCAGACTCTTCCACTGGTACATTTTCATCTTTAAATCACTTCTTGGTCTGCTGCCCTCATACATCTCCTCCTACATGTCTTTGCGTGAGTGCAGCTACAGCGTGCGCTCTCAGGACATGATTACCTGCAGTGTTCCGTCAGTGAGGACTGAACTTGGCAAAAGGACCTTCTCATATTCCTAGCTGTGACTCCTAGCACTTTGAGATTTTCATGAATGAAAAGTGCATTATAAATTAAATTTATTATTATTATTATTCTGCTCCTGTTTCCTGGAATATCTTACAAAGAGATCTGAAGCTCTCGACCTTGACTTCTCTAAATGGCTTTAAGGATCTGTTGGAATCCTGGCAAAAACCATTGCAGACATGTTCCTGTTTTTGATTTTCTACATCTGCCTTATAATCTGTCTGTTTTGCTACTTTGATATATTTGTTTTAACTTGTTTAAAAAAATCTGGATGCCTCTCTTATGTTTATTGA
>JBBPBX010078885.1:0-16519 GCA_038048925.1 Garcialebias charrua
ACATATGCTGGTGAAGATTCTCAGTCATCCAGGACATGATAAATCAAAAAGGCGTTCAATTCAAGATCAACTGGACTTTATTTGTAACAGAAAACGTTTCGACTTCTGTCCAGAAGTCTTTTTCAATTGAAAAAGACTTCTGGACAGAAGTCGAAACGTTTTCTGTTACAAATAAAGTCCAGTTGATCTTGAATTGAACGCCTTTTTGATTTATCACAGACATCTACACCTTCAGATGCAGGAAGAGAGCCACCTGCATCATGAAGGACCCCACTCACCCAGCACACACACTTTTTGTCCCACTCCCCTCAGGAAGGAGGTTGAGGAGCATTAAGTGTAGAACCACTAGACTGAGGAACAGCTTCTACCCTGAGGCTGTTAGACTCATGAATATCTAACCATGGATGGATAGAATGGTCACTGTGAAAAATCACATCATATTGCTGCTGATCTGTTTCATGTTGCTGCTGATCTGTTCATGTTGCTGCTGATCTGTTTCATGTTGCTGCTGATCTTTTCATGTTCCTACTGATCTGTTTCATGTTGCTGCTGATCTGTTCATGTTACTGATCTGTTTTGTGTTGCTACTGATCTGTTTCATATTGCTACTGATCTGTTTCATGTTGCTGCTGATCTGTTCATGTTACTGATCTGTTTCATGTTGCTGCTGATCTGTTCATGTTACTGATCTGTTTCATGTTGCTGCTGATCTGTTCATTTTGCTGATCTGTTTTGTGTTGCTGTGTTCATCTGCTCATGCAAACTCATGTTCGTGCTACTGGTTGGAGTATAATGGTAAAATGGTAAATGGTAAATGGAGCTTATTTATATAGCGCTTTCCAGCCCCCTGTGAGGAGCCCCAAAGCGCTTTACAATACCAGCCATCCACCCATTCATTCACACATTCATACACCGGTAGTGGTAGCCTGCCTTGCAAGGCGCCATCCAGACCTACCGGGGACAACTCGGGGTTAAGTGTCTTGCCCAGGGACACAACGACACATGGTGGGCGGATGCGGGATTTGAACCTCCAACCTTCCGATCGGGGGTCGACTGCCATTACCACTGTGCCACGGCCGCCCCATAATGTTATTCTATGATATTAGTGCTTAGTGTATTTTTAGTTGGTGTTTTTCTTAGTTCACATCTTTGATTTGATTTGATTTGATGTTTATTCATTCATTTTAAAAGAACAATACAAGACAGTTTCATCAGATACAAGAATACAAGTAGGATAAAATGAAGGGAGCAGAAAGAAGATGAAATCGTATTATATCTGCCCACATCTTTTTTTTCATTCAACCTTTATTTAGTCAGGTAAATCTTATTGAACCTCATGGGCTCATTTACGAAAGCGACCTGCTAAAACTAAAGAACGATGAACAGCAATGGTAGAATTTCCTTAAACAATAAACAAACAATAAACAATAGAAAACAAAAAAGAGAAAAAAACAAAAGAAAGAAAGAAATACTTTTTTATTATTATTTTTTTTTAAACAAAGTATCAAAAAACGAGCAAAACATAAGGTAGACGTATAAAATCAAAGACAGGAACAAATCTGCATTGGTTTTTGCCATGATTCCAACAGATTCTGAAATCATGGCAAAAACCTTCTTAGATGTTGGCTATTGAGAATGAACTTTCTGGTCTTCTTAGATGTTATTACTGTTTTTCTCTCACATTTTGTTGTTGGATGTAACTGGGACGCAGTGTTTATAATCTCGTTTCATAACATGTACTACTATGTGGTGTGAATGACAATAAAGATTCTGACTCTGACTCTCTGACGTTTGTTATACTGTATGCAGCCAGGACAGGTAATGCTAAATGCTGCTGATGGGTGATGGGCTTTCTTGAATGTTGACATTCTTTGGGGGGTGGGGTAATCACCATAACAACAGCAGGAGCTTCACTCAGTGAAGCCAAACCCAAGCTCCTGTAAAGTGAAGTCCCTCCCCCAGAGGGACTTCAAGTCCCTCTGGGCTCCATTTGGAGAGCAAATCCTGACCAATCAAAGCCCCTCTTGCTTAACTTGGGAAGTAGCACGTGATCAGGTCCAAACCAATCAACGCCACTCTTGCTTTGCCGCGCTTCATTCAAATATAGCAGGCTGCACTGCTGCAACTTTGCTCTGTTCATCTGTCGGACTCACGACTGGACATTGAAGGTAATCGGTTCTGTTTTGCATATTATGTAAGCTTTGTTCACTTGAATTAACAAAACCTGCTGTGGCTTGGAGCTAGATGATTTGAGACAAGTAAAGGCGAGGCTTATGTCTGTAAAAAGAAACAGGAAAGAGGAGTGTGGCTTTATCCTCCAACATTTAACAAGAAATGTACCTAAACAATTGTTTGTTAGCTCGAAATTATAGTAAAGGTGTGTCTCAGTCTAACGTTTTCTTAATAAATGCACCTAATGGTTAAATGAATGAATGAATCATTTTCTTAATAAATGCACTTTAATGGTAAAATCGCCTATATGCCACGGGTAGTGGTGACGTACTTCCGTTAAAATGTGACTCGTAGGCTTCACTTCCGGTTCTGGTCGACAGCAGTTGTTTTTAGCGGTAGCTTCTAGAACTAGACCATGTAAAAGACACAAAAGATAAATTATCTGCGAGCTACTGGTACAACAAGAGAGATTTGTTGTGTGCCGTTGTGTCCAGTGAATAGCAGGTACAATAGAGCGCTTAGTTTTTTATATTTTAATGCCAGAGTTCGTGGCTAACCGAGTTAGCCTTAAAGCTAACACTCGGTTGTAGCTGGCGTTTTAAACCTCAGAATATTCAAGAGCCAGCATCAAACAGTGGTTAAAAATGAGCTGTACCTGCATTGTTCGAGTGTCCCTTCCACTTCCATGACCGGGGCTTTGGCAGAGAAGCAGAGAAGACAGCGAGGAGGAGGAGAACACAGCAGCTGCAGCTCAGTAAGAAACATGAATATGACTCGACTCCACACCCTGCACTTGTAGATTTAATGTTGGAGTCATGATGAGTGATTTAATAAAAGTTTGTAACTACATACTTTTAAAATAATATTCCGATTTTAACATATGTTTTCTAATTTGTAAATATGTTTGTAAACTCTTAGTAACTTCAGGGCTGTTACACCTCTGAAATATTCTCTGCTGTTTCCTTTAATATGAAACCAGAACTGTTTCACTTCAATTAAACTTTTATTTCCTGAGATGTAATTATTTATTTTAAAGCATAACTCTCATAAAGAGTTCTCCGTTTGGTTTTTTACTTGTAGGTAAATATGAAACCAGAACTGTTTCACTTCAATTAAACTTTTATTTCCTGAGATGTAATTATTTATTTTAAAGCATAACTCTCATAAAGAGTTCTCCGTTTGGTTTTTTACTTGTAGGTAAATATGAACACTTGGTGGTTTTTTTTCCAGCTTTGCATCATCTGACCTCCTGATGTGTTCCTGCTGGTCCATGACTGCTCTGCTCTGCCATTCATGGTCGGTGTTCACCAAGAACTGAGAGGAACTCCCCATCAAGTTCAACTTGTGTTTATTTGTCTTATACAGGTTAACACAGAGTTAACAGTACAATGAAGTGCTCAGGATGAGAAGAGCAGATTTGACTTGCTAAAAATCAAAGAACAAACTACTGTACGTATACTAAAAGCATGCACAGTGAAAAAGTAATTATAATATTCACAAAGTCCTGAAGAGAGACGGATATAACAATGCAGCAGGATGAATTTGAATTAACTACTGCAAGTATTTCAAGCTAGTAATATAAGCTAACATGCACATAAAGTTTTAAATATATATATATAAATATATACACATACAGTATATATAATAATATATTATATTATTATATATGTGTATATATATATATATATATATATATATATATATATATTTAAAACTTTATGTGCATATATATGTATGCACATAATCAACATTACACAGGTTGTGTGACAGGTTATTGCACAAGTACTGTAGTGACATTGAGATTTAATTATTAGTTATTACCAGTTGTTCAGTGTTATTTATTGATTATTTAACCACACCACCCCGTCAACTCATACCCTGCAGCCCGTTGAGTTCTTCCTGTTCTTAAATGACCTTGACCTTGGATCAAAGCAACGGGACCTTGCTGACCCGTACGGTGTCCATCAGTCCACGGTCAGACGGATTTTCACAGCAACTTTGTATTGACAGTACTCGGCTCTACCTGAAGAGCAGATATGCAGAAATCTACCTGCAGACTTCAAGGACTACCCTGACACTACAGTCACACTACTTACTACTTGTAAGAAAATAAAATGTTCAAAACATTCTGACTTTTGTCTTCATTGATGTGTTATCACCCAAAAAAAATGTGTACTGTATTTTGGTTTAAGACAGGCTTAGAGTCGTTTTAGCCATTTTATTAAAAAGAAATTTGATGATAATGTTACATTACTGTACAAAACGTATGAGTCAAGCTAAATGAGGCACAATATTTAAACACTGTTTAAATTATATTATTATTATTACATCTTCTGACTAACTCCCAGCTTCCTCGACTGCTTTTGGAGATTTAAAAACATGTAATCAGTCAGATTACAGTGCTCAGTGGAACAACTTGTTTGTATTTGGATCCAATCTCAGCTCCTCACTGCTTCCCTCATGTTTGAGCTGTAGCGGTGGTGTCTTCCCACGTCTCACAAACATCTAGGATGGACCAGGGGTTCCCTCATCATCACCAACACCTGCCGTGTCCTGTGCAGTGAAAGAAAACATCTCTTATTAAGACCTGCTACAAACAGTGATTTAACAGGTTTGACTTCAGCTCAACTTTTGTAAACAAACTTGAATTAAAATAACTTTTGTTTCTAAATCTGCTCTAAATCTCCTGCCTCCTTGTTTGAAACTGAACTGTCAGGTGGCTTTGACTCAACAGTGGGGCTTCTGGTTCTCTTCCTCATGGACTGTGAACACTCAGCCATAACTGTCACTTCTCCTGCCTCCTTGTTTGAAACTAACATTTGTGTTAATAAGAAAACATTGTACAGACAAAACACGTTTACTCAACAGATTAGCAAGGCTAACTATGTTAGCTGTGTTAGCCTACGAGGTAGTTTGGTGAACTGAAAACAAATACCGACTTACCTTCATATTTATTTATGTAGTTGGACACAAAGCTTAAATCCTTTATCCTTCTTAATGTGGGCGCTTTAGAGAAGGTCTGAATTATTCTGTAGACATTATTAACAGTGACTGTCGGCAAGTCCTGCAGAGATCTCGTGAAGAACGCCATCGCTAACACCGTGTTGACTGCAAACCGGAAGTGCGTCTTACGGGTGAAGAATGCGGAAGTGATGGAACGGAAGTCCGTGGCATATAGCCTATTAGCTGCATTTCGCCGCCGTGGTGCAGCTGGCTGCAAGCAGTGCAGAGGTGGGGAGAGTATGGCAGGCCGATTGGGTCATTAATAGGTAGTGAAGATTCTCAGTCATCAGGACATGGTGAATTCTAAAAAGTGCAAGAAAAAAAAAACAATGAAGTATAGTATAATAGTATAATAAATAGTATAATAAAGTCCAGTTGTTTTTGTCTTGAACTTTTTTAAATTTGTCATTATAGGCACGTTTTCCTATTACATGATACAACAGCCAACAGCATGCCATACTGTTACCTTCAGGCCTTCAGGAAC
This sequence comes from Garcialebias charrua, assembly GCA_038048925.1. Classification (NCBI taxonomy): domain Eukaryota; kingdom Metazoa; phylum Chordata; class Actinopteri; order Cyprinodontiformes; family Rivulidae; genus Garcialebias; species Garcialebias charrua. The sequence continues at coordinate 5,660 of JBBPBX010078885.1, forward strand.
TGCAGTTTTTTTTTTTTTTTCAGTCAGAATGAATGGAAACGGCCATATTTCAGTCAAAAAGTGGTTTATAAATATGGGGAAAAAATCTATAAATATGTCACTTCGGCCTATAAGTTGCAAGGCATTTAAATTATGCAAAAAACTGCGACTTACAGGATGAAAAATATGGTACAGTAGTTGTTATTTTTCTCCCTCTCTTTAAGAATTGTGCATGTACACTGTACTGTTTTCAGTGTTGAATTATTTTAACTAAACTGTTCTGTTTTCAAGTTTACAGTTTTTCATTTGCCATTAGAGATATGTTATGTGTGGGAACAAACTTTTTCTCTTGGGTTAGATTTAAATAACAAATAGGTCAGTGCTTTTATTGAGGCAAGAAGCAAATTATATATCCAGTAATATAAAACTACATGTACTACTAAAGTTTAGGAAGAAAATGACAGTAATCTTATCACTTACCAATACGGTAGTTGCTCTAAACTGAAGTACAAGAGGTTGCCGCTACGGTTGTAGCTCAGTGTCGTGATGGTATTAAAAAATATTGTGATGGTATTAAAAGGTATTAGATATATAGACAACTTGTGTATATATATATATATACACAACTAATATATATATATATATATATAGACAACTTCTATATATATATATAGAAAACTTATGCTAACTTTTTTTTTTTTTTTTTTTAGACGTCTGGCTTTGAGTGTTTTAATGGTCCTTGGACCTGTCACAGCTAATGCTCACCTTTTTGCTTCATCTTAATTATTTTGCATTGCTGAATAATCTTATGCTTTTAGGTCCTCAATATGCAAGCGCAGTGCTTCAGCGCAAGGATCTGTCAACGCCCAGTGAGTATACATTAAATTCATTATTGTTGGCCATCCAGTAATGATTAACTTGCATTTGTGTTATGACATGGTCTTGTAATATCCATCCATCCATCCATCCATCTTCTTCCGCTTATCCGGGGTCGGGTCGCGGGGGTAGCAGCCTAAGTAGGGAGGCCCAGACTTCCCTCTCCCCAGCCACTTGGAGCAGCTCCTCCGGGGGAATCCCAAGGCGTTCCCAGGCCAGCCGAGAAACATAGTCCCTCCAGCGTGTCCTGGGTCTTCCTCTGGGTCTCCTCCCGGTGGGACATGCCCGGAACACCTCACCAGGGAGGCGTCCAGGAGGCATCCTAACCAGATGCCCGAGCCACCTCAACTGGCTCCTCTCGATGTGGAGAAGCAGCGGCTCTACTCCGAGTCCCTCCCGGATGACTGAGCTTCTCACCCTATCTCTAAGGGAGAGTCCAGACACCCTGCGGAGAAAACTCATTTCAGCCGCTTGTATCCGAGATCTTGTTCTTTCGGTCATAACACAAAGCTCATGACCATAGATGAGGGTGGGAACGTAGATCGATCGGTAAATTGAGAGCTGCCTTTTGACTCAGCTCTCTCTTCACCACGACAGACCGGTACAGCGCCCGCTTCACTGCGGACGCTGCACCTATTCGCCTATTGATCCCACGCTCCAGTTTTCCCTCATTCGTGAACAAGATCCCGAGATACTTAAACTCCTCCACTTGGGGCAGGACCTCCTCCCCGACCCGGAGAGGGCATGCTACCCTTTTCCGGCTCAAGACCATGGCCTCGGACTTGGAGGAACTGATCCTCATCCCGGCCGCATCACACTCGGCTGCAAACCGCTCCAGCGAAAGCTGTAAACCACGAACCGATGAAGCCAGTAGGACCACATCATCCGCAAAAAACAGAGAAGTGACTCTAAGGTCACCAAAACGGATCCCCTCAACACCCCGGCCGCGCCCAGAAACTCTGCCCACAAAAGTTATGAACAGAATCGGTGACAAAGGGCAACCCCGGCGGAGCCCAACTCCCACCGGAAACGAGCCCGACCCACTGCCGGCAATGCGGACCAAGCTCCGACACCGGCCGCACAGGGACCCAACAGCCCTCATCAAAGGGCCTGGTACCCCATACTCCCGGAGTACCCCCCACAGAACCCCCCGAGGGACGCGGCCGAATACCCTCCCCAAGTCCACAAAGCACATGTAAACTGGTTGGGCAAACTCCCACGCACCCTCCAGGACCCCGCTGAGGGTGAAGAGCCGGTCCAGTGTTCCACGACCAGGACGAAAACCACACTGTTCCTCCTGAATCCGAGGTTCGACTATCCGACGGACCCTCCTCTCCAGAACCCCTGAATACCCCTGAATTGTAATATGTCAGTGATAAAATGTGGAAGTAATTAAGATAAATTGAAATGAGGCTACTTAAGGCCGAGATACACTTGAGCGTCCTCAGGTACGCCACTCTACGCACGCATTTTGTGCCCATGTGTTTTGCTGCTATACTTCAGAAACTATCAGCTTTCAAACGCTTTCGTTCTCCTTGTTGTAATATGAGCAGCTGCGCACGGAGGGGACTCAACTGAGCTCGCTGATTGGTCACTTGCTGACACGCCTACTGAAATGATTGACAGCTTTCAGTCAGCTGCTCATGTAGCTCGCTTGAAGACCGCGGCGGTGTTCTGATACGGTGTTTCTACTATATATGTTATACAGTACAAAGTTCTCTCAGAAATAAAAATAATAACAGGGAGTGCTTTTCCTGCAGCACACAGCCCACCAGGGATATTTAAAACATCGCGCACCCAGGTAGGACCTGAATTCATTCATTTCATTCATGAAGTGAACGGAGGAAGAAGTGATTACTTGACTTTAGGCAAAAAAACAAAAGAAAAGGCCCGATCAGCAATAAAGAAGGGGAATTTATTTCATTTGTGTAACATACAAAACAGTCCGGCGCCGGGGAAGTTTACGGTCAGATACCGCGCACGCGGACGTAAAAAAAAAGCTTTGCGCTTACGTGCCCTGAGGGGCTACGCGGGGCTACGCTTTTGCCTTGATGTACGTACGGTGCGTATAGGCGTATCGTGAATACGCTCGAGTGTATCTCGGCCCTAAGTGTCGCGCTCCTGCCACGTGGCCCTCCCTAGTGTGTGTTCCTTTGCCTGCGGGCGTGCTTGGGGCCCTCACTATCTGGGGTTGGGCGCTTGGGCGTTTGTCGGCACGGCCTGGTGGCTGCTTGGTGGGGCTCGTGCCCTCTGGTCCGGTCGGGTCTGGGCCTGAGGGGTGGGCGTCCCCGGTGCCTGGGCCTCGGTGACCGGCCCTGGGGCTACGTCGGTGCAACGGGCTCCGGCGGGGGCCTGTGAATTTGTTGCGGGCGACCCCGGGGGGTCATTGTATGTGGTCGCTGGTAGGGGTTTGTCCGGTTCTTCCCCTTGGTAGGATCTGGGGAGTGGGCTAGTGGCTCGTCCTGTTCGGGTGGTCCTGGGGACTCTGGGCTCGGGGTCCTCCCTGGGGTCTTGGGCTTTGATCGCCCCTTCGTCTGCCTCGGGCTATGGGGGGACGGATCTCTGATGCTTCACAGTCGCTACTAAATGTTCTATTGGAGGAACCTTATACACTTATGCATGCTCACAACCACACACAAATGGATGCAGGGATTATATATAGATATATGCAGATATGTAGATGGGTATATAAATGAATATAAAAGTATATGTATGTATACTATATATATATTTGTAGATATGGGTATGTGTATTTATAGAATTCTACTGCAAGCTCATGAATATTATTAGTCTTTATGCATGTATGTTCCATTGTTGTGTTCTGTCATGTGCTTTGCAGGATTGTGGACGGAGGTTGGGTGTGTTTGCCTTGTGCTCTTTTGGTTAATAATTGTTGATTTGTTGTCTTACTTTCTCTTTTCTTTCTTTCTCTCTTAAAAAAAAATAAAAAAAAAATATATATATATATATTGGGAGTGAGAGGATGGCTAAAAGGTGTGAAGGGAGGCCATCTATAAATGGGAAAAAAAAAAAATTTGAAATGGTACTAGGTCCGGCAGTGGGTCTAGCATCCAGTCCAGGCGCCTTGATGACTCGTCTAGGTCCAGGTCCAAGCTCGGCGATGACATCTCCTGATCAGAAAATGGAAACTGGGCATTCCTGTTGCCTCAGGATGGTAAGTATTGATCAGACAGCACTGCTGCCTTGCTATTGGAGAGATAGCAATTGTAATCAAGAAATTTGTTTTTATTTCAGTGTTCCTACATTCCTGCGAAAAGTCTTCAACTTCTTTATTGACCTCCACGATCACTTAAAACTAGTACAACCCACCTTTTCAGCTGTGTACATTGAGAGGATGGAGACCATGGAGGATTTTGAGAGAGAGAGGAGCATCTCTGTGACTCAAACGTTTGCTACCCTGGTAGGTTTTACAAGTCTGGAGGAAAGCCTAGCATAACACAGTACAGTACAACCAAACACTGTTAGGTTCTATTGGGAGTGTCAGGGAGTGTCAGTCAACTGTATCACAGATTCTAAAAAAGCTAAGTCTGGCCCTCTGGACATTCAAAAAACAAAACAAAGCAAAAAAAATAAATTTGTAGAAACGTTTCGTCTTTCGTCCGAAAGACTTCCTCAGTCTGAGAAGCTGTATTCAGCTCAGTCTTATAAATAGCACCCTCTCACAGTGGATCAACCAGTTGGCTGATGACAGCCGAAACCAGCTGCCCACATGATCAAGTAGGACCATCAGCTTAACGATGGATCGTTAGCACCCTGATGGTTGTTTGCTATTCACAGAGGGCTGAGTGATATTAGCAATAACAGCATTGTAAGAGGGGGACAGTTGAACCCGGAGGCCTCCACCACGGACACCCTGGACTCCAGGCCAGCGGTCACTCTTTCAGAGATTAAGATGTTCACATCCTTGATCGAGAGGAACGATGGTTTGAGAGAAGAGTAAAGGAGGCCATCTTTGTGAGAAAAAAAACGTCCATTATTAAACAGGGGTGGAGAGGGTGCTATTGGGTGTTTATCTTGTTAAATTTTAAAGAAATGCAGCGTTTCTGATCGCTGCGTGCGCACGTTGTTTCATCAGACGTAACGAAACCATTTTTTAAATCCAGCTGATTTGACCATAACGTTCATTTATTAAGCAAAAGTTCAGCTCAGACACATCTTTACTATAATTTTCGGCAAACAAATAATTTTTTTGTGTGTTTATCTTGTTAGATTTTAAAGAGATGCAGCGTTTCTGATCACTGTGCGCGCACGTTGTTTCATCAGACGTAGCAAAACTATTTTTTAAATACAGCTGATGGCAAAAAACCGGCCCACATTTCCGGGTTGTTAGGGTTAGGGTTAGACTTTTTTTTTTTTTTACACCCAGTTTTCATTGCAAGGGCAGAGTTCAACACAGGCTTATACAGATGTTGGCTTATGCAGATGTTCAAAGTTACATGCTTAAAGCCCCATCATGAGAATCTGAACCTGACATTGTGCCAGGATTGTTTTTATACAGTAATGCATGCTTATCAGCTGCTACAGCTCACGACAACCTCAGCTCCCCAGCTCAGACTCTAGCCGTTTACGCATTGGCCAGCCCTCAATGGCCCGGGGCTCCCCTGGGTGGCTCTGGGCCACCCGCGTTCATTACGCATTTGCCGCAAAGCCGCCTTGAAGTGGGTGGGCAGTTCTCTGGAAGTGGGTGGGGTGCTCTCTTCACGTGGGTGGAGTGTTCGTGTTTTAAGAGAGGAGACTCGGCAAAAAAAAATTGTTAGCTGGATATATATATATTAGTGTTTCTGCGTTTAATTTTTGTTAATAACTGATCACAAATCAGCTTATGTTACAACGTAAATAACACGAAGCGCACACCCATTTCCGCCTTTCAGCGCGACCTGAATGTCATTAAACAGCATTAAACAATAACTAATATTGTCTAACTGTTGCGCGCAGCCAGGGTTTTAAAATATAACGAATAATCTCTAACTTTTACGTGCAGCTAAAATGTCAGGAGGAGTGATTGCTATATGAGCAAGTTGGACACCTGAAAATTCAGTCCGTCCGAATAGCACAACGAGTTAATGCGTTGTCGTTTTGACCGGGAGAAGTGGGTTCGCTTCCCGCCTGGGACAAAGTTATTTTACTTTTTTTTTCTCTTTATTCACATTTTCTTTTAAATAAAAAGGAGTTTGTTAACCAAACAAACTCCTTTTTATTTAAAAGAAAATGTGAATAAAGAGAAAAAAAAAGTAAAATAACTTTGTCCCAGGCGGGAAGCGAACCCACTTCTCCCGGTCAAAACGACAACGCATTAACTCGTTGAGCTATCCGGACAGACTGAATTTTCAGGTGTCCAACTTGCTCATATAGCAATCACTCCTCCTGACATTTTAGCTGCACGTAAAAGTTAGAGATTATTCGTTATATTTTAAAACCCTGGCTGCGCGCAACAGTTAGACAATATTAGTTATTGTTTAATGCTGTTTAATGACATTCAGGTCGCGCTGAAAGGCGGAAATGGGTGTGCGCTTCGTGTTATTTACGTTGTAACATAAGCTGATTTGTGATCAGTTATTAACAAAAATCAAATGCAGAAACACTAATTCAGAGTGTGAGTGAGAGAGAGAGTGAGTGAGTGTGTGAGAGTGAGTGAGAGAGAGAGGGTGAGTGAGTGAGTGTGAGAGAGAGTGTGTGAGAGTGAGTGAGATAGTGAGTGAGAGAGTGATACAGTGAGTGAGTGAGAGAGTTAGATAGTGAGTGAGAGAGTGAGTGAGTGAGAGAGTGAGTGAGTGTATGAGTATGAGTGAGAGAGAGTGAGAGAGTGAGTAAGAGAGTGGTTGAGAGTGAGTGTGTGAGAGTGAGAGAGTGAGTAAAAGAGTGGTTGAGAGAGTGTGTGAGAGTGAGTAAGAGAGTGAGTGAGACTGAGAGAGTGAGTGAGAGTGAGTGAGTGAGAGAGTGTGAGTGAGAGAGTGAGTGAAAGAGTGAGTGAGAGTGAGTGAGAAAGTGAGAGTGAGTGAGAGTGAGTGTGTGAGAGTGAGTGAGAAAGTGAGAGTGTGAGAATGAGAGAGTGAGTGTATGAAAGTGAGAGAGTGAGTGAGAGTGTGTGAGTAAGTGAGAGTGTGTGAGTAAGAGGGAGAGAGAGAGAGAGAGAGAGAGAGTGTGTGAGAGTGAGTGTGTGAGAGTGAGTAAGAGTAAGAGAGTGGTTGAGAGTGAGTGAGTGAGAGTGTGAGAGAGTGTGTGAGAGTGAGTGTGTGAGAGTGAGTAAGAGTAAGAGAGTGGTTGAGAGTGAGTGAGTGAGAGTGAGAGTAAGAAAGTGGTTGCGAGAGTGAGTGAGTGTGTGAGAGTGAGTAAGAGAGTGAGTGATACTGAGAGAGTGAGTGAGAGTGAGTAAGAGTAAGAGAGTGGTTGAGAGTGAGTGAGTGAGAGTGTGAGAGAGTGTGTGAGAGTGAGTGTGTGAGAGTGAGTAAGAGTAAGAGAGTGGTTGAGAGTGAGTGAGTGAGAGTGAGAGTAAGAAAGTGGTTGCGAGAGTTAGTGAGTGTGTGAGAGTGAGTAAGAGAGTGAGTGATACTGAGAGAGTGAGTGAGAGTGAGTAAGAGTGAAAGTGTGTGAGAGTGAATGAGAGTGAGAGTGAGTGAGATAGTGAGTGAGAGTGAGGGTGAGTGAGAGAGAGAGTGAGTGAGTGTGTGAGAGTGAGTGAGAGAGAGAGGGTGAGTGAGTGAGAGTGTGAGAGAGAGTGTGTGAGAGTGAGTGAGATAGTGAGTGAGAGAGTGATACAGTGAGTGAGTGAGAGAGTTAGATAGTGAGTGAGAGAGTGAGTGAGAGAGTGAGTGAGTGTATGAGTATGAGTGAGAGAGAGTGAGAGAGTGAGTAAAAGAGTGGTTGAGAGAGTGTGTGAGAGTGAGTAAGAGAGTGAGTGAGACTGAGAGAGTGAGTGAGAGTGAGTGAGTGAGAGAGTGTGAGTGAGAGAGTGAGTGAAAGAGTGAGTGAGAGTGAGTGAGAAAGTGAGAGTGAGTGAGAGTGAGTGTGTGAGAGTGAGTGAGAAAGTGAGAGTGTGAGAATGAGAGAGTGAGTGTATGAGAGTGAGAGAGTGAGTGAGAGTGTGTGAGTAAGTGAGAGTGTGTGAGTAAGAGTGAGTGAGAGAGTGTGTGAGAGTGAGTGTGTGAGAGACCTTACTAACCTTTACCTTACTAACTTTCAATAAAAAAAAACTTTCAATAAAAAAAAGATTTATTGTTTTTTTTAAACACATCTATTACTTCCTATAAAAAACTAAAATACCCCATTTGCAACTTAAAGCTGCACTATGTAACTTTGTAGTGCAGTCTAATTTTCTAACAAAATAATTAAACATATTTCTTCACTCTGTCACACTATCTACTGACAGACTGATGTTAGACAAAGTAATTTATGAAAAAAACTAGTCCCCTTGCTTCTCTATCAGTTTATAAAAACACTACAAACACAGATTGACCCGTCCTTTACTGTGTTTTTAGTGTTTTTATAAATGCTGATAGAGAATCAAGGGGACTATGTATAGTTTTTTTCAGAGATTACTTTGTCTAACATCAGTCTGTCAGTAGATTGTGACAGAGTGAAGAAATATGTTTACATTATTTTTTTTAGAAAAGTTACACACTGCACTAGAAAGTTACATAGTGCAGCTTTAAAGAACATATGGTCTTAAAGACCTTAACAATGGTGAACACACACGGTATTAAGAATCAGAAGTCCTCCTTATGATTTGGTGGTGGTGATAAGCATTGTGGGAAGATTCTTCTTAATAAACAGGAGCATCTCAGCTTTTTCAGTCTTGAGTCTATTCCTTTGTTCATCCACAATGTTGGATGCAGCACTGAATAAGCGCTCACTCTCCACGCTTGTGCAGGGTGCAGACAGGTAAGCTCTTGCTACTCTAGCAAGTTCAGGAAACCGTATCTTATTAATGTTCCAGTATTCCAATGGTGATGCACTTCTAGAGATGGGTGGCTCTGCGAGGTAGATAATCATCTCTGATGGTGATGCACCGTCTGCGTGATCCTGCTGCATGGTTTCTTCTGCCATGATTTCTCCAAACATTGAAGACAACGATCCTGCTCGTGGAACTTTCGCTACTGGCTCCCCTGTTTTGGCAGCTTCAGGTGTTTCGTTTGCGTTCCTTTCAGCAGCTTCTGTCAACAGACCAACAAGCAGTCTTTGTGTTTTGGTCTTGAGTCCTTCTGAAAAAAGTCTGTCTTTGTACCTAAACAGAATAAAAACAGAATAAAAACATAAAATAATGTTTTACTAAAATACACATACATTTTTATTAAAAAATGTATATGTACTATTTTTTTAAAACATTATTTGGGAATTTATTTATGTCTAACCTTGGGTCTATGAGTGTTGCCAAACTGTAGAGGGGCTCATCTTCAATGTCAGCAAATCTTTTGGTGACAGATTCCAGCAGTGTGGCCTTCGTTGTCTTCACACCTTAATAATAATTAAAAAAAATATTCAATTTATAATGCACTTTTCATTACTAAAATAAATCTCAAAGTCCTACCTTGATCTGTAACAGCATCTTTGGTGAGGATACGCTTTAAAACAATCACAGATGGTATGACATCAGAAGCAGAGGCTTTGGATGAGCATATTTCTTTTGTCAGCTCTTCAAAAGGTTCCAGGAGTGTTATTATATTTTCAATCAGTTCCCAGTGTGAAGATGTAAAAGTAGCAGGTAGCTCATAGTCAGACTCATAAACACGTAATGCTCTTTTTTGCTCAAGGAGACTTTGGAGCATATAATAGGTGCTATTCCACCTTGTGCTGACATCTTGCTGCAGTCTTTTGGTGGGCTGGCCCAGTTGTTTTTGTACACTTTGAAGTCTTGCATATGCTAAGGGAGAGTGTCTGAAGTGCCCCACAATGCGTCTCCCTTTAGCAATAATGTCATTTATACTGCGCTGCGACAGCACTGCGTCATGAATGGCCAGCTGCAGGGTGTGTGCCATACACCCTAAACTTGGTAATCCAGAGTCTGTCATAGCTTTCACCATGTTTCTGGCATTATCTCTTAAGATCACGTGTATCTTGTCCTTTGGAATATTCCATGTCTGAAACATTTTCTCAAATGTGGTTGCTAACGCTACGGCAGTGTGGGAGCCAGAAAACTCCTGGGCATGAAGAACAGCTTTCTGAGGTTTAAAATCTGGATCAATCCAGTGAGCAGTTAAACTTAGCATCGACACAGGACTGACATCCGAGCTCCATATATCACTTGTGAAACTCACAGAGGACGAGAGAGCTACTTTAAGCAGACTTTCGACGTGAGAGTAAACAGTCTGGTGGAGCTCTGGCAGGGCCACGTCTGTAAAATATTTACGTCCCGGTAGCACGTAGCGGGGCTCCACGTGAGAGAGCAGTCGGCGGAACCCGGTGTCTTCCACCACTGAGAACGGCTGGTCATCTAGCCCGATGAATTCTATGATTTTTCGGGTTATTTGTTTAGCTTTCTGCCCGTCACGCTCGTACGGGCGAGTGTTAGCAAGTGTGGGCTGCGTTAGCTGGCGTCCGAATGCTGCTGCTGCTCCGCGTGTCTTCTCTGCTGCGAGTCGCGAAAACTCACCAAACTCTTCCAAGTGCTTGGTCTTTAAATGACGAATTAGGTTTGTTGTGTTAAAAGACTTCGTCAAACTTCCTCCACGAGGTACTTTTTCGTCGCACGATTTGCAGTTTGCAAACTTCGAATCATTCTCACAGACGGTGAAAAACTTCCAGACGGCAGACATGTTTGTTTCGAGCTGCTTCCTCTACGCGCATGCGCAATTTATACCCACTGAGCGGGAGGGAGGAGCGGGGAGCAGCGGGGTGAAAGGGGGGTGGGGGACAAACTGAATGCTGCACAGGCTTGCTGCTCAGCTCTGTGATCGGTAATTGAAGGCAAAAGCCGATCACATCCGCTTTAATGATTATCGGCCGATTATGATCGGTGACCGATCGATCGGCACATCCCTAATATATATA
>JBBPBX010078887.1:0-16518 GCA_038048925.1 Garcialebias charrua
TGTCGAGTAGCTCAACTGGTTACAACCTGCGGTTGGCGCAGAGATACTTTTCTCGAAGCTGGTTCGAATCTCACTCGGTACGGTTAAAACTTATTTTACGTTTGTCTTTTATTGGATAAAAAAAAGAAGGAGTTTCACAAACTCCTTCCTTTTAATCTCAGTCCTCATTTTTTTATCCAATAAAAGACAAACGTAAAATAAGTTTTAACCGTACCGAGTGAGATTCGAACCAGCTTCGAGAAAAGTATCTCTGCACCAATCGCAGGTTGATTAACCAGTTGAGCTACTCGACAGCTTGCATTTCGTAGGTCCACTCTGGGTTTTAACAGATCGCCCCTTATAAGCTGATTTGTAATCAGTTCTTAACAAACAGTAAACTCAGAAACACTAATATATATACATGTATTCAGATAAATAATATATTTTAGCGGCGTCCCTTCTCTTTCCACACACACCAAGCGGCACACAAGAACTTCCCACCCACTTCAAGAGAACGCCCCACCCACTTCAATGCCGGCTCTCCTGAAGGCTAGACCGTCCCATTTCAGCAGTTTCGCTCAGCCCACCCGGTCTTGTGAGTGCGTGGCCTACTCGGCCCAGCTAGGCTGGGTCCTCATGAGGATGCAGCCCCTGAATTGAGACACAGCCGTGGTCTGGGGAGAGAGCAGGACCTCACCAGAGCTGATCACATGCAACTAAAGCGACGTTGAAACAGCAGTAATTATTAATGGTGCCTTCTTGTCGTACTGTTACACAGGTAAGCAAGTAATTAGTGAGTTTAATAAATCGCTAAGCGCACATGAGCAAACTAAGTGAGTTGATCTGTGTGCGTGACGTGTGTGTGTATGTGTGTGTGTGGGTGGGTGTTGCGGTCAGTCAGTCAGTCACATGCTACAGTAGCTACTAGCTGTGCTTATGAACGTTGTGGTGTACTGTACAACATTATAAAAGTTGCTAGTTATAAACCCGAATGTCTGAAGACGACTCCTGTCTGTCCATCTTCAGCTCATGAACTGTTTTTACTCCTCAGAGTGTCTGTTAACTTTTGTCTCGTTTTGTAAGCAGCAGTTGCAATTTTTCTGATTAATAAATCTGAATGAATAAATAAACTTTAGTTTCAGTTATTATAAGTTGTGCTATGGTTTCAGAGACACTATAAACTTAAAGAATCCAAGTAGCAGAAAGATTTAAGCGTTACTGTAAATAGTTTGTTTATGTTTATGTTTATGTTTATTAAGTTTGTTCATTTTTTTACAAAAGAAACACAATACAAGACAATCCCATTAATGATACGTACACAATGTAAAAAAATGAAAGGTAGCAGAAAGAAGAATAAATCTTATTATATCTGCCCCTTTTTTCAAACAATCAGATTAAACAATAATAATATTTCACCAGTAGTACAAAATGACTAACTCTTTCTAATTTTCTAATACTAATACATAACTAATAATCGATACAAAACACATTAATAATATTTCACCAGTAGTACAAAATGACTAACTCTTTCTAATTTTCTAATACTAATACATAACTAAAAATTGATACAAAACACATTAATAATCTTCCACCAGTAGTACAAAATGACTAACTCTTTCTAATTTTCTAATACTAATACATAACTAATAAATAATACAATACACATTATGCTAATTCATATATATTTTTTCAACAAATTCCTTTTGATCATTTTCTTAAATGTAAACAGTGACTTGGCATTTTTAACTACATTCTCCAAGCCATTCCATAATCTAATTCCCTGGATTGAGGTAGAACGTCCCTTCAAACTAGTTCTGAATTGTGGTTTTACAAACATCTCTGTCCCCTTAAAGGTTCAGTATGCAGTTTCTGTAGAACTGCAGCAGTTAGAAATATTTTCAACAGGCAAAGCATTCTGATCCCTCCCCCTCAGAGCCATATGTGGCTCTGCCCCCTTGTGGTCTGTTGAATTTCAAATTCAAGCTCTGTTTTTATTGGCTGATTCAAATTCAAGCTCTGTTTTTATTGGCTGGTTACAAACTCTGTTTTTATTGGCTGGAAAATGGCGGGTCACCTTTTCTTTTTAGAAATGCTTATTTACCACCTGGAGAAGCAAGGGGACAATATTTTTTTTAAATTTTTTTCAGAGATTACCTGGCTAACATCAGTCTGTCAGGAGGTAGTGACAGAGTGAAGAAATATGTTCATAAAAAAAGCTACATACTGCAGCTTTAAGATTATAACAACTTTGTCTTTTAACAAAGTGCATTTGGATATTTAAAGGTAATTTGTTGTTCTGAGCCCTATACATAATTGATAAAATATTATAATCAACCAAATCATGGAACTTCAATAATTTCAGTTGATAAAATAATGTACTGGATGGATGACAGTAATGTTTTCTAGTGATAATTCTTACAGCTCTTTTCTGTAATACAAAAATAGGCTTTGTGATTGTTTTACACGCTTTCCCCCAAACATCAATACAATAGATTAAGTGTGGAACAATGATTGTGTTATACAACAAATACAGAGCTTTATCATTCAATAGGTCTCTGACCTTGTATAGTACTGCAATCGATTTAGCTATTTTTATTCTTACAGAATTTATGTGTTGTTTCCATGTCAGTTTGTCATCAATAATAACACCCAAAAACTTCACCTCACTCACTCTACAAATCTCAACACCCTCAATTTTGAGTGGAACATCAACAGTTTTCTTTTTATTACTGAATATCATGTAATTAGTTTTTTCTAGATTTAATGATAATTTATTGATTTTAAACCAAGTTTGTATTTTGGTAAATTCTGTCTTTATCAATTCCAACATTTGTTCTATATCTTCACCTAAACAGAAAAAAGTGGTATCATCAGCAAAAAGTATACATTTAAGGAGTCCTGACACATTTACCAAGTCATTCACATATAAAATAAATAGCTTTGGTCCAAGCACAGAGCCCTGGGGAACTCCACATGTGATATTACAGAGGTCAGATCTTACATCATTTATTTGTACAAATTGTTTCCTATCTTTCAAATAGCTAGATACCCACTGTAATGCTGGTCCTCTAATACCATATTTGTTCAGTTTTTCAAGGAGAATGGTGTGATCAATAGTATCGAATGCTTTTTTTAAATCAACAAAAATACTGACACAGTATTGTTTTTGATCGACAGCAGTAGTTATTTGTTCCATTAATTCCATGAGAGCCATTGATGTAGAGTTTTTAGCTCTGAACCCATATTGACTGTTGCTTAGAATATTTTGTTTGTCTATAAATTGATCTAGTCTGTTCACAAAAAGTTTTTCAAGAATTTTAGAAAACTGTGGTAACAAGGATATAGGTCTATAATTGTTGAACACACATTTATCACCATTTTTAAAAAGAGGAACTACCTTAGCTACTTTCATATTATCTGGAAATATTCCTGTTGAAAATGATAAGTTACATATATATGTAAACGGCTCAATAACATGGCTCATTATATCCTTTACAAACATCATATCCATGTCCACCCAGTCCTTTGATCTCTTGTCTGTAAGATTCTGTAAGAGTTTGTGAAACAGTAACGTGAATTTTTCATGTTATGAAAGAGTGATTATATAATTATTTTAATTTAATTTTAATAATATAAAGATCACTGGGGATGGGATGAAATTGAAATAACCTGGATATTATTATTTATGTTGTATTAAGAAAGTAAAAATTAGATTACATACTTATGTGTACAAAGCACCTCAAGCAATGTGGAAAATGTAAAAAAAAAATGCATCATTAATGTGCCTTCTGTACTTTCTTTACAGAATAAAGTCCACACAACCCCTGTGTACCACCTGTGTAACAGACAAAGAGACAAAATGGAGCAAGAGTAATTAAATAATTCAGTGAAGTCAAGAAACGCCGCACATTGGGCCCGGGTGAACGTTAAAGGATAGCTACAGAGGTGAGAAGCTAAATGCATGATGTAGGTCTTTCTTTTAAAATGTTTTTCATCATAGTAGTTCTGTATTGTGAAAAAGTGAGGAGCAGTAGTGTACATCTTTATAAGTGCAATGGGAATTTGAATTGTTGCTATTAAATGTACACATACTCATAAAATAAATAGTTGCTAGATGTTAAATAATTAGAAAGCTGACTAATAGCCATTTCCCTATCCTCTTGACTACCAGGAAAAATAAATATTGTCCATGCCCAATATTTCATTATTCATATGGAAGAGAAAGGTGCCAAAACCCACCCTTTCATATTTGGCATAATTGAAAACCACAAAATCAGTCAGAGAATCTTTATTGTCATTTGCACCACATGTGGTACATGTGGTGAAACAAGATTATGTACACAGGGTCCCAGTTACATCCAACAATAAAACGTAAGAGAAAAACAGTAATAACATCTAAGATATGAACTAAGAAAAACATCTACTAAAAATACACTAAGCACTAATATCATAGAAAACATCACTCCAAACAGCAGCACGAACATGAGTCTGTATGAGCAGATGGGCACGAATGAACACAGAAACATTCATTCATTCATTCAACCTTTATTTATACAGGCTAGCCTCGTTGAGTCACGGGGACTCATTTACAAGAGGGACCTGTCTCACTCACACCAAACAACCATCCACTCTCACACTCACACCTAGGGTCAATTTAGAGTCACCAATCAGCCTAACAAGCATGTTTTTTGGTCTGTGGGAGGAAACCGGAGTACCCGGAGGAAACCCACGCATGCACGGGGAGAACATGCAAACTCCACCCAGAAAGGCCCCGGACCGGGATTTGAACCGGCAACCTTCTCGCTGAGAGGCAGCAGCTCTACCAGTTGTGCCACCGTGCTGCCCAATAGATACATGAAACAGATCAGTAGCAACATGAAACAGATCAGCAGCAACATGTGATATTTCAAAGTGATTCTTCTGGTTAGAGATTCATGAGTCTTAACAACCTCAGGGTAGAAGCTGTTCCTCAGTCTCTGTAGAGAGCAAAAAGAGTTAATTCAGTAATATGCTGTGGGTGGGAGATATTCAGGTGTACAGATGTCCTCCAAGGAGAACAAATTTAAACTGCTGTTAGTCAGGAGGCTATTTTATTAAAGTGGTGCATTCATTTTTTAGGTTTGTGACACAATCTTGGCCCATGTAAAACAAAGATTTACCTTCACAAATCATCTGATCAGTGCTACGCTGCTGCAGGCAGACAGATTCCAGCATTACCACAGTCATTTCCCTGAAGCAGCACTGAACTCCACCATGGAGGCGTACCCACTGCTGAACAAGAACAAGCTGAAAACTGAACTGGCTCTCATCTACAGCGATGAAGATTTCAGGAGCTGCAGTGGTGCTGTGGCTCTGTACGAGCTCTTCATGGGGAACAATCTTCATGACACCTTCTCAGAGACTGTGACTCTGCTGAAAATCCTCATCACAACTCCTATGACCACAGCTGAGTCTGAGAGATGCTTCTCAACACTGAAGAGAATAAAGACCTTCCTCAGGAACACGATGTCACAGGATCGACTCAATGCATTGGCCATGCTCTCCATGGAGAAAAATCTGGTCAAAGCCGTCCCTGACTTCAACCAAAGAGTCATTGAGAAATTTGCTTCTCTCAAGGATAGAAGGGCAAAATGTATGTACAAAACGTAGAACACTACTTTTGTTGAAATAGTTCATTTAACTACACAGTGTGATACCTTAGCGTTTAGAGCTAAAACACTACAGAGGGTGGTGCAAACAGCAGAGAACATCACTAGTAGCAGTCTCCACAAAAAGAACATCTACCACACAGACATCTGTGTAAAGCACACAGCATCATCAAGGATCACCTCCAGTCTGCACAAGGGCTCTTCCATCTACTACCCTCGGGCAGACAATACAGGAATCTGTCATCACACACAAAAAGACTAAAGGACAGCTATTATCCACTGGCTGTCAGATTACTGGACTCTCAATAAATAACACTAAACAACTGGCAATAACTTTGCACCAAGCCACATCTGTGACAACTAATATTAGCTTGTGACAGTAATTATGTGCAATATATATAATCACATAATTACTGTCACAAGCTAATATTAGCTTGTGACAGTAATTATGTGCAATATATATACTGTATACTGTATATATGTAGCTTATATTACAACCTTGAAATACTTATTCATTTAAATACATCCTGCTGCACCGTTGAAATTCTACCATGTTGTTTTTTACTATGTTTGTAGGACCTTGTAAATATAATTACTTTTTCATTTGTAGGTACTTTATTTTTGTACCTTTATTGCATGCTTTAGTATTTTTTTGTTTGTTCTTTGTTGTTTTAGTGAGTCAAATTTGTTGTTCTCATTCCGAGCATTTCATTGTACTGTTGGCCTTGTTTTAATCTGCATTTGATAAACAAACACCATAAAAATCTTGAAACGTTGTTTTTTTATTTTTGAGAAAATAGCTCCCCCTTGGTGGACAAATGAGGAACCGCCACTGATCCCAGATCTAAGCTGGAGCAGATCTGAACTGCTGGCATGGAGGACAAGGTGGAGCATTCTCATGCAGAGAACATCAGAAATAGCATTATATAGGCGTTTTTCTTTTTAATTTATTTATTATTAATTTTTAGGTGTGTAACATTATAAAACACTGTTGACATGGCTATATTGATCATTGTATTGCATAGTCATTTTTTTCTAACAAATGTGGTTACAGTTTCGTTTCACTGTAATGATAAATGCATCTGCCACGTCTAAAAATGTTTTGATAAAATGCATAGTCAGTGAAATAATCAGTAATCAGTTAAGTAATCACTTTGTTACTGCTCAATAATTAGCGAAAGATGCCAGACAAAGTAAGAACAGTCTATTTTGTGTTTTGTTGCGCCAGTAGCTGCTCAAACTGACTGACAGCGATGAGCTGTTTGGAACTAATGAGAGCTGCATGAACCACGTGACCGCATATCAGATAGATCAAAGAGTCTCGCAACTCTCTCACGCTATGTCACTGGTCCAGATTCATTTGAATTTTTTAAAATATTTTTGTGGTTCTTTGTTTTGCAGTGGTATTGTCTTTGATTCCAAACTGTTGTACTATTTAAAAGTGATGACATTTGCCATGAAAAACAATACGATCATCTGTAAAAATCTAAACATGACATCTACATGTGCAGAATTCTCCACCGTGTCACAGGCTGACATACCACAGTTCACAAAATTTCAGAGCGTAGTTAATCTTTTAAGAGCTAAAAACCATTTTTTACAAGTCTATGAAATACATGTATGAAGAAAGCATCTGTTTAAGATCAAATGACAGTTTTTAATTATTATTTTAAATGGTAGATTGCAGAGCATCTTCAGCTATCATGGGTGCTAATCCTAGTCAAGTAAGACTGGAAGTTACGGTATTCAAGCTTTTCAAAGCATTGTGCTAAGCATCAGGAGGATTATGTAAGATGAGAAAGCGCAACAGTCTGTCAACTCTATTTTGACAGTTCATCCCAAAGGAATGCGTGACAAAACCAAAGCAGAGATGAAGACAAACAAACTGGAACTGCAGAGTAAGAAACACGATAGAAATAACTTCCATGATGCCATGTGAAATAAAATCTAGCTTTTTCCGTAGCATACACAGCCCCAATGGTAAGTGAACCCCCATGAGAATCGAAAGCTTACGTTAGAGAAATAGATTTGTGCAATAAAGCTGGATCTCTAAATAATTACTACACCATCTGCCAACATGGCTGAACAAGACAACAGCCAAATGTAAAATTAAATTCAGTGTATTTATATAAGAGGTCAACGTTGGACTTCTAAGCCACAAATATGTGCTATGCTCATCATCTTTATTTCTCCAATAATTCTCAGTCAGGTCATCTGGACAGTTTCTTTTTTATAGAAATGTTTCACCCTCCATCAGGAGGGCATCATCAGTCAGAGGAGTTCCAGCAAACTGTTTCCCTACCAAGCAGTAAACACCTTAAAGTGTAACTCACCTCAAAATTAACTTTTTTTAACTGATAAACTCCCTAGAATGTGTTTAAAATGTTTTATAGCAATATGTCTGTGTTAAATTTCATGTATTTGTGCGTATTTGTTTAAATCGGCAATATTTGGTCTAAAAACGTGTTTACGGTAGTCCTATGGGTTGAACAGATGTACTGCAACCTAATTTTCTTATTGGTCTAGGACTGTTCACTCTGACGTGTCTTGTTCACTCTGTCGTCATGAAAGTGGTTCAAGCAGAGCCAATCCCCTGCAGAGATGAGAAGGTCCGCGCTGCAGTTCATACCTTATATGGAAGTGGTACATTGCACTCCGGAGAAGTACTGAAACAACGCATACTATAGTTTTTGGAATGGCACTAGTTATTTGTATATTTTAACTTATTTATTTTAAGAATACTTTTCACTTCATCAAAACTATTTGGTTGTATTTGTTTTCTTATTGTGCGATGGATGAGTAATGCATGAATGCCAAGATGGGGCAGTAGTGTAGGAGCGGGTTTTGGATCCGAAAGACCCAAATTCGATCCCCGGTCACGGCATACCTTGTAGTATTGTTTTCTTTTTTTTAAGCCTTTTGTTTTGGATAGATCGGGTGAGAATAGATAAATACATCTACATAATTATTCTTTGTTGTTGCTTGTTTTAAGTTGTTTGCTAGAGTTTTAGTTTGTTTAAATTTGTTGCTAGAGGCAGTGGCGCAAATAGCCACTATGCAGGTCATGCAAGGCATAGGGGCGTTGCACTAAAGGGGGCGCCAAAACCGTCTCTAGAAAAAATGTTTATCTAGCAGGCATTTTCTTTAACTGCATGAAATGACAATAACAGGGGAACAGCACTGATTAGGCGCCCCCCTGCTCCCTCACCTCCCTCCTCCTATCGCTCTGCTCTCCCTTCACACACAGGTGGCTGTGAACATGCCCTAAGAGAACGCACACAGGCACGTTTTGTTTTTTTTTCCCGTGCACTTTACTTTGGAGCGGCAGAAAAAAAACTATCCGGAGTTAAACAGTTAAAGGAAAAGGGAGAAGGAAGTTGTTGGTAGGATGAAAAAAAGTATTTCAGTGTGGTTGAAAGATAGTAGGTAAGTACCGTCAGTGTATTAGCAGGACAGGAGGGTTGTAAATACTGTACAGTATTCAGGTTAGCTAAAGCTAGCCTAATAGGAATCGTCCCAGATTTGGCTGTTAAATAAATGTTGCCTCCCCTATAGACGGGATTTGTTTCGTATTTGTATGAATATTTGATACATGTCACACACACATCCACACACAAGTGTAAGAATGACCTAAATAAAACTCAGGAAATATTAACACAGGAAAGCTAAACTGTTGTGGCGGCAGTTCCCAGCTATGTTCCAACACTTAGCCTTCAGTGCTACAATTTATTCACTCATATGTACATTTATTATTATTGATTCTTTAATTAAAGATGAGTTGTACAAGTTTATGTGTGTATCAGACAAATTAGTCCTCAGTGTCACTATAGCCCTTAGACTCAAAAAGGTTGGTGACCCATGTTACCAACCTTTTTGGCAGAGGGACACTTGAGTTTAAATGTCTTATTTAATATCACTACAGTGGTGTGTGTTGTGATGTATCTGGTAAGTCAGATCAGATGAAATGTCCAGTCAGTAACTGTTATCCAACAAGGAGATCATTTAAATTAAAGTTTAATTTCTATTGTGGTTTGACTGCTGTATTTTTAAACCTACTTAACACAAAATTAATGTCATTCAGCTGTGAGGATGGAGAGAAGGAAGAGAAGATGACAGAGGAATCAGGACAGACTGGGGAAGGCAACAGGTTGGTCTAATGCAGGTGGAAGTGAGGGAACAGCTACTTAATCCCAAGCAATAACATGTAAACATTATTTTTAAAAACTGTATTAAGATCTGTAATTTTTACAACTAATATATAATGCTTTTTTGACCATATGACAGTGCAGAATGCCACAGACAAAGGGTGAAGGAGACAGACACGAGGTCAGTGATAGAGGAGACAAGTGATAACATCAGGTAGGAATAATTACATTAGGGAAGCAACAAAAACCTATACTGTATACCATGATGGTTTGAATTTCTGATGACCATCTTTCATTGTCTTCTTTCACGGAAAGTAACAGTTTAAATGTCATAAATGTTAAAACACTGACATGGACTCCAGGCTGTTAAGATTTCATATTTTCACTACATAAAATGTTGAGCACTGATTACCACTACTGTTATACATTTTTACTTTATTAAACTTCTTATTTGTTTATCATTGAAATTATCACCTGATATAATATGTAACATAAAAAAATCTGTAATATTGCTACTGTATTTTCTAAGTGCATGACTAAGGGAGGAAAGCTGTATGAGGCGGCAGGTAAAGGGAGCGCGCGGGGGGGGGGCGCCGTTGATGTTTTCGCATCCACCTCAAAAATATGTAGTTGCGCCCCTGCCTGCTGATTTCATTGACAGGTCCGGTCTGAGAAGAATGTCGGGTCTGAAGAAAAGGCAGAGGGCTGTGCAGCTTTGTTCTGTGTTTATATGTGAAGCAAACATGAGGGTAACCACCATATTGTGTCTTTAAACACGTACGGTGCCACCCAAATGTAAAGGACTTTAAGGGGGTCAGTATTAAGCTGACCTCTTATCCTTAATTAATTACTTATTCAGATTGAATAGTAATTTCACGGATTCTTTTCTTTTTCAGTTTACCCAATGTTTCTGTGATCTTTATGATGGATAAATAAATAAAGCCATTAAGTGACAGAGAACGTTAACTTAGTTTGGTATGCCAAAGACACTACCATTTATTTAAAATAAATCAACTAAAATTAACACCATTACACTTTGATTGATAGATTTCATCTTTTTCAGTTTAACACGCAGCACACTTAAATGTAACACAACAGACTTCAATACAGGATGTTAACATAGTTAGTCTGAGGCTCTATGACTTAAATATAGTTTCCAGCTTAAATTGAGAGGAAAAGAAATAGGAGGAATAAAAGAGGTTAGAAAGATTTAAGAGGGAAGTTTATCTTGCATTTATAAAACCAGATGACACTCTTCCATACCCGTCCAGCTAAGATATCATCACACCTCCAGTAAGCAAACAGCCGCTCCTTTACCTTAAGACGTCCGCCTCGATTCTGGTAAAGAGCTGTGATCAGCCTTGGACTGACGAGTCGTCGGTCCCGCAAGTCCAAGCTGGACTCCACACGTGTTTACCTTATCAGTGTCGGTGATATTTGCTTTCGTCGGCAGAAGCCGTGGCAGTCGTGGTTTTTTGGCTCAAGATAACTTATTCCACAAAGGAATTTAATTCAAAGTTCTGAGCTGGTACGCTCGGTTCCAAGTGGACTCATAACAACATGTTATTAGTCCTTAACTGGATGACGTGTCCTTAGCGTGTGACTGACGTTCATCCAGCTCTTTGGGACGACCTCATGTCTTGAAGTTCCCAGCAAAAACTCAACGTTCCAGCAAAAGCTTAGAACCTTTAGTAGAAGATCTGAGATGAGAGACTTGTCTCTTCCCCATTGGTCCGAAAAGAACCAGTCGAGGAGTTCACTTGTTATCACGATTCAAGGTGAAATTCAGAGCAGCGTGAAAATGTTTTGGAAAGACAGAGAGTGCTGGAGCCATTCTCATGAAAACAACGGATTAACTGTCTTCTGCCTTTCTAAACAAAACGGCCGGGTCTCTTTGACCTGAGCACTCACCTTTCACACAGCAGTGGACATAGTGATGTTTCACATTACAGAATAACAGCATAAAAGTACACATCATGAAAATGACAAAATGTTATTCTTTTGATTACATTAGAATAAAATTAAAGAAGCCAATAGTCTCTTTTGGTGACTATGTTCTCAGATTACAACTAATGGAATAATTTGTAGTAAATGTCTTGCTTTACTGAGAGGTCAGTAAAGGTCATCTCTGGAACAGTTCAAAAATACACAGGTGTATCAGAGCGGGCACGGTCATGCCCACTACATCTCCCCCCTTTTGGAAGTCATCGCCAGTCCTTGGGGATGAGGTCCAACACGAAAGGATACCTTGAACTGTTTCTGATCTTGAAGTAATCCAGTAAGTGGAAGAAGAAAAATCAAAAATTATAATCCCATAAAGTTTTTGGAAATTCCATACTGTTCGTAGGTAATCCCATTGCGGTAAGCTTTTAATCCTTTGGAAAACAAAGTCTTATAATCCACAGCGGTAATTCCACAGCAGTAATTCCATATCGATTAGAGTTGGTGATTTCATCAGCAACAATTGTTTTTATAATCAGCATGTAGAGGGGATCCCTCGATTGACGCAGAGGAGGCGACCCTTGGATGAAGGTTGAAGACCAAGCGTTGGAGCTGCAGGTCCCCACATTGAAGGTTGTTGGCTGGTTGACTTCCAGTCAGTGCCACTCTGGTTCTATGTGTCATGCAATTATGTGGGTTTTTAGGTGGGCTTATGATTGGGATTTTACATTAGGCCCTACCTATATGCACCTGGTGTGTAAGCTATCATGATTTAGATCAGCTACAATTACCAATTAAGGGGTGGATCAATTCTGTAAAATTAGAAATAGGGATCTATACCTATAAAATTTTGGAGGGCTTCTGTAACGAAGGCCTCTAATTCCAAACTATTCCTCCATTCATTACTTAGTTTAGGTTAAACTAAAATAGAAAAATGAAATATAGTTTGATCTAAATGTCTGTTGTCTTTTAGACGAACGACGTAGGATTTGGTATTCCTAATAAATTTTGAAGTCTATGGCGAGACTCATCAAAATGAATAGATAATCTAGAATAGAAACGATCGAATCGGTTCAATTTAGAAATTGTGAGACCAGTGTAGTTTATGGTACCTTGAGTAGCTTTAAACTACATTGACTCTTCAACGATTGAGATTTAACAAAATGAACTGTATGTTGGCATAGTTAAATCCATATCATTCATTAACTAATGTTAATACAAAACCTTTTTGGCTGGGAGTGTTCTGAACCAAAACAATATCTCAACTAATGACAACAGTAATGACTAAACAACCAGGAAACCACGTTTCACTGCTTCGACACACTCTTGCCGTCAGATTCCAAAGTGCAACACACAAGAAAAACAGGTCTCAACTTTATGACCAAGGTCAAATTAAATCTCGTGGATTTAAACGGTTGTTAAGGTTAGTTTTTTGTTGTGGGTTTTAGGCTTAGCGTTTCTAAGTTCAAATTGGACAATGCGACTTATAGGGTGGAGAATACGGTAGTTTAAACCTGATTAGTTTATTTACTAACTTGTGTTTGGGCGACCTTATTATCCCATGAAGTCTGTGAGTTTGCGAGAGTGTTGTCTTTTGTGGAGTCATTTAAATCTTTGTCTTGGACATGACCTAACATCACCCCCTGTGGTTATGGGGGACAACAAACACAGGTGAGGACGTCCGTCCATGGGCACAAGTTAGGATGCCATTGTTTAGTTTAATCTGTTTCCGCAGCCAATAGTAGACAGTACACAGGAACCTTATAGGTTTCGGCCAACGTATCTTCTTACGTTTACCTCTTTCTGTGTAATTTAGGTGTGTCTCAAACGTCAGTGCAGTCGCAGGTGTATCTGATTTGTCAGCCTGCGATGGGTCACTGTCGTTGTTATGTGAATTCGCCCCCCCTTTTTTCTGAAGAGGGGCCCTCGCCATCTGTAACAATGATGTCCAAGTGACTGTCAGCGTCTAGTGACTGTCATATTCTGGACTCAAATGCTTTTGAACCAAGGTTTCATTGAAAGCTTGGCTGATTGCCGAATTACCTGTCCCAGAGGACAGCACAGCGTCTTCGGTGTGGGATCCTTGGATCTCAACACCTTCCTCTACCTGTGGATGGTAGTGTTCAGTGAGTGCTCAATGTGTCAGCTGGAGACCACTGCACAGTCTAAGAAACACTCAGTCAAAACTTTTTTTTCTGCTTACACAAGCCTATGTTGCTATTTTTATTATTTTAAACGCCTTGATAAGGTTTTTATTCTACCAGTTTTAGGAAGAGTATGTCAGTGGGGTGTTATAATATATTTTTTTCTTTCTAATACAGAGTAATTACTCATTTTAAGTCCAAACTGCTATAAATTAAGGTTAATTACGGTAAATCTTTCCTAATGCAAAATTCCGAGAGTGTATGTTTGCAACTTGCCTCTTTGTTAGAGAAAAAGTTACAACTTGCCCCAGTCAAAAAAATTTAATGTCCAACATCCACCATTATGTGCTTATAAGTGTGTAACTATATATTTTCTTTTAATGGGTCATGCAAGTGTAAAAAAAAAAAAACACTTAAACAAACCCGTCAAGGAACTACCCAAGCACAGGCCTATAACATCTGATCATCCTGACCTGATGACATCATGCCAGGGATCAGGCACAAGCAGGAGTGTGACTGCAGCTTCATCTCCTACTTCACACAGAAGCTGTTTAGACTCAAACACACTAAAAGTGACCAAACTAAACTGTAGACACACTACACAACACCCTTGGTCTTCTTCTCCATGTGCAAAACCATAATCTGACGAGGGATTATTTCCAGGAGCAGAAGCAGCCTGTGGCCAACCTGCTGCTGCTGAGGACGACGACATCTGTGGGTGAGGAGTCCAGCCTCCATGAAGCTGAGGAACCAGAGGACACCATCATGGTGTCCTGAGAGCAAAGATGACATGGTCGCCCGTGAAAACAAAAACTGTAAAACAGTTTGGTTCCATTTAAGTTGTGTGGGTTGCACCTGCACAAGAAGAGACATGGTTTTGTTCTTCATGCACATACTTAGCTTAATAAAGATGGCTTTAACATTTGAGAAGCTTTTGTAATGCTATTTTTATGCCAGAAATATGTAATATGTTAAATTTTTTAAACCTTTGTTTAGCATCACGAAAGGTTACAATTAATCACCACCAAAAATTAGATATGTGGATGTAAATAATCTTATGACAACAGTTGAACCTTTTGCATGTTTATTTCATTTCATTGTGTCATAAATCATTTACAGTAACTGTCACATTAGATGGTCTCTCTGTAAAAATTTCAAATGACTGCACAAACTCATGTGGCATAACTTTACGCAATGTGTCTCTGTCTGGCCACACAATAGAAGGTTGCAGGATTTTATATAATTGTGACAGAATTTGTGACAGTCCCCTGTTCAGCAATCTGTTGAGATTCATCAGTCGGATCTGAAAAGCATTCCAGCTGAACCTCAGCTTCCTCCAGGACATGATGGCCACAAACGTCTTCATCCTGCTGTGCCACTAACCCAGCTTCCTGTGATGTGCTGTTAAGTTGCTGGTGTCGTTTAAGTCGTCTTGCACAGCGTGCCACGTCAGTCGGTTTAACGTCAGTGTGATCCAGACGTAGAGATGGAGACCAGTCTGCATCACTTCATCTCATAAGCTGGCTGACCTGCAATCACATAGAGATGACACATAAATGACAGGTGACAGCTGTGATGAGAGAAATGCAATTTCAATCATGTGTATGTCCTGTACATATTGCAGTTTTGAAAATAAAGTTGAGTTTGACTTTTTTTATATGTAGTTATTAAATCCTGCTATTTGTTCAGGCTTATTGCCATTTTATCCCTGTTTTTTTTAAGACTTAGACAGTAGTTAGAGTCTAAATATGACTTAGCTCTGTTTTCACACCTAGTCACAAACTGTTAGTTCACAACTGTGTTCATCATTTAAGGAACATTTAAAAGCTGCGAGCTATTTTATCTCTAACAGAATTAGAAATGATTGTCCATGCTTTTATTTCTTCTCGGTTGGATTATTGTAACAGCCTTTTAGTAGGGATTACTAAATCTTTTTGGAAAGCACTTTGTAATTTTATATCTGTCAAAGGTGCTATATAAATAAAGTTTACTTTACTTTAGTTCATTATTCGTTCATTTAAGTACTGTATTGTATAAATAGGATATAAATAAAGTACTTGTGTTCACCACTGGGTGTCATTGGTGACTAAGGTTGAGGTGAAAAAGGAGACGATAGCTAACTGTAGCATCACAGGATACAGAAACAAAGCATAAAATAAACACACAATCAGCTTACCTTTATGAAAATGCAGTGAACAAACACATGTTTGCTGATATCTGATTGAATGTGATCTCCTTGCGCCTGACAGCTGCAACCCAGGCCAACCTGCGTCTCCTGCTTAGATCTTCCATTTGCTGTCCACGGTCTTTTCTATAGGCAGGAAACCGGAAAAACTTTATGCCAGAGTGTCCTGTTTTACTCAAACAGCCTTTGATGCAACACCAATGACCCATTTTCGAATTAAAATGCACAATAGAACTAAAGCTGCTATCAGTAAGGCTCACAACGTCAATATCAACACAAGATGGCGCCCGGTACCCACGTAACACGGGCTGTGACGTCACGAGCAAAAGACAGATTGCAAAAAATAAATAAAAATAAAGGTGTTCAAACAAAACACCCCGACACAAAACGCGTCTGCGCTCTATCAAAGACAGTGAAATAAATATAATCTTACCTATTAGGATTTGACCACATTTTATGGCGGGACTGTTGGGTAT